>MU159332.1:36401-84665 GCA_015888305.1 Antheraea pernyi | reverse complement strand
TTTCCACAGCCTGGGACCCCGTTCGTCCATTTGATCTTGGGTGTCATCTTGGTGCTTTCCGCCACTGCTGGATTTAGAAACCTCGAGGTGGTTTTTACCCTCTCGAGAATCTTTTCTTCAAGCATGATTCTTGTGCACCGAGCGACTACTACGATTGGATCCTCCGGGGGCGCTTCGAACTTCTGAGGTTGAGTTGCTTCCCGTGTCTCATTTTCGTTCCCTAGTACGAAACCGCTGGTGGAATTGTAAGCGGTCATGTAGCTACCCGTCATTACTCCTGCTACGCTGAAGATATTACTGATTTCAGTATGAATGGGTCGGCTCGCCCGGGGTACTACCACCCGACCCACAGAAACACCGACGTCAAGTAACAGTGGTTGCATCGTCGCATTTCGTTCGGTCAGCGAGAGTGTCGGAGGCAAGACCTCACCTCCCTCCTCTCCTCAGCCCTCCCTCCTCCCCCCAAACACAGGCTGCTAACGCATTTGCAACTCCCTTAACGTTACTAGTGTCTATTGACGGTGATGATCCCTTAACATCAGGTGACCCACCTGTTCGTTTGCCTCCTATGAATTAAAAAATACGAATAGTAATAATAATAGTTGCTCATAGTTAACAAGATTTTTAACATGCTTATGACCACGAGTCTGCAGAAATAAAGAAAAAAAGGTGTGTGTGTGATTCACACACGATAGAAGTGAAACTTCTGTAAATCGACAAAAGAATGAGATGAATAAATATAACAAGGGTAGGATAATTTACGTATATTTGTTTAAAAATGAATTTTTTTAAATTAATTAATTGAAAAATATATTTCAAAGCGCAAAAAAATATATAAGGTTTTTCGCATAAAACTCTAATTGCAGTGACTAATATATTCGAAAAAGACATGTATTATATAATTTGGACGTGTTGAATATCGGCCCATTAGCTCAGTTGGTTAGAGCGTCCTGTTAATAACCCGAAGATCGCGGGTTAGACCCCCTCATGGGCCATGTAACTTTTTTCAATATATTTGTATTATGTTACGTAATACATAATTCATTTATATATAATTTCAAAGAGATAAAAAATAATTACAAAGTTTATTTGTTTAAAATTGAATTTATAATTTAGCACTACAAGATATAAAAATGGGACCACACTGGAAGTACCAGCTTTCAAATAAAAAAAGAATAATCAAAATCGGTTTACCCAGTCCAAAGTTATGAGGTAACAAACATAAAAAAAAAAAAATACAGACGAATTGATAACGTCCTCCTTTTTTTGAAGTCGGTTAAAAATACTCAAAAACACTGTTAAATAATAACACACCACGCTGACTTCTTACTAAAAAGCTATAATACGTAGCCGCATACGGTATACAGTAGTATTAACGCACGTGCTTTTCACATATACGAACACACGTTAAATGCTCAAATACAAGCAAGTATTAAACAGTGTGCAATATACATACACACCGACATTTGCTCTCTCACTCTGGCTCACTAATTTTTGTATTTATGTCCCTTACCTGTCGTTCCGTTTCATCCGGTTTGACACACCGACATTTGCTCTCTCTCTCTGGCTCACTAATTTTTGTATTTGTGTCGCTTACCTGTCGTTTTCTCTCCCTCTGGCTTACCAATTTTTGTATTTGTGTCTCTTACTTGTCGTTTTTCCGTTGCATCCGGTTTGAAATCACAAACGATTCTAAAGAAGTTTCACTTTTAAAAAAACATTATCGTAATGGTGGTCAACTGACTTTGTATCAAAATTTATATCGAAATAGAAAACGATAATCGAACGATAAACGACTATCGAGCTACTGGAAGAAGGTTTATTTCTGTAATTTTTTTTAATTGAATTGTAATATTTAATGTAATCGAATTAGCTCCTATTGTTATCGATGAGAATGGCCGGAAGCCTTACAAATCGTGACAAAAGCGTAACAGAACTGACAATTACCATTCAGACTGATGGAACGTTTAACTAAACGCATTCATCCAGGCCCGTTTGATGCCGACAACACAGGGTCGTATTCTGTTAACTATCTTTGGGTGTTATTTATACTTATAACATTTACTTAATTTTCTGCCACGGTGATAGAATTATGTGTTTGAACTTTACATTTAAATAAAATTGTAGAATCTGTAGCTTGGACTTATCTTCGAGCTGTTTTTGAAGTTATACTTCTTTTGACGCGTTAGTGAAAAATGATGAGAATAAATTTATACGATGCGCGGGTCACTCCGTCACGAAAAGCCGACACCCTGAAGTTAGCTATAGTCAATTTTTTGTATTGTTAGTGTTGTTTTTTCTAAAAACGTAGAATAAGGCGAAAGACAAAATTTTTGAAAAGATTTTTATGTTGTTACGCCAAAGAACTATAACTTCTAATGTGTGTACATAATTTTTCACAGTTTTATCTAGCTTACATATCATTGTTATGGTTTTCAATAAAAACTAAGCAGAAACGTTAAAATTAAATACAGATAACTTTAACAGTAAAAGTATTGTTGTGGGTAGTTTGTAAATTGAATCTATTAACATTGGTGAGGTTTTTAAGTGGTTAAACATATTTTTAAATTAAAATTTGTATATAAAATAATATTATTCATGTTAAATTGAGTATAGATTATTACATGTGAAATATATATAACAATAAAATACTATTTATAAATGTTATAGACATTTAAGACAACAATCTATGAGAGCAAAATTCCGGGCGTAACGCATATTACCTAAAAATTCTTACAAAAAGTCTGACTCAGAAGGGTTGAAACAAAGCTATACCCTGATTAATCTATTTGAAATGGTATGAAATAATCGATTGCAGTTACGAACTTTGCTAATTTTATCTCTTAATTAATGGTATATAAATATGTTTGTGTGAATGTCTTTTATGTATAACTACTAATAAAGAGGGTCATAAGGATTGTCATAACCATATTGTGTTACATAACTAATGGTCCGTCCCTTGTCCTTGTGTTCCATTATGTAAATGTAAGACAAATTACTTTTGCATCGTTAAATTACACGTGAATATATGTTAACAAACAATTATCGTATGTACGCTTGCTCATTTTACAGAGACTTTTTTATAAGAATCACATTTTTTCCCATATTCTTAATTACTTTTTTTTATGTTTAGGTGGCAAACGAACAGGTTGGTCACCTGATGTTAAGTGATCACCACCATCCATAGACACTAACAACACCAGAGGAGTCGCAAGTGCGTTGCCAACCTTAGAGAGAAGAGAGGGGAAGGGAGGTGGGTCTCCGGCGCTTTCACTGACCGAACGAAACGCAACAATGCAAGCACTGTTACTTCACGTCGGTTTTCTATGAAAGGGTGGTACTACCCCGGACGAGCCGACCCATTCATGCTGAAACCAGTAATAGTTTCAGTGTGGCTCTACCACCATCAAACTTTCTGGTATACTGACAGTATATTTAAGTTTATGATACTAAAGTGGAAATGGACACGTCATGTAGCCAGCATGAAGGATGGTCGGCTGGACCAACGACATCAAGATATAGCCAAATAGCAATGGCAATTAAAGATAAAGGTTAAAAAACAATGGACAAAAATGGAGGAGGCGTTTACCATTCACAGGACTTCTCATTTAAAATATTAAAAAATCAATTCTATTCTGATAAGAAGAATTGACAATCTAACAATTATAAAATGGAAATAATTGTGTAAGAACTAACCATATAAATAAAACAATGGACAGTAAAAATGTATTGTAAAATAGAAAAAAGTTTAAAATTAATATATTATACCATAAATAACTGTTAACATTGTAAAACTGTATGAAAATGAGAAAAAATAACAGACTAATTTATTTATTATTTATTTATACTTACAGTGTATTAAAAATTCCAGGTTCCGCTAAAACCGTAAAACGATAATGATTCTCAATAATTACCTAAGTTTTTATTAGCCAACTTCCTTTTCCTTTTGTCAGGTATGTATTTTTTAATTGCCGTCCACGCTCTCTGCTCACCCCCGTACACGCGCCCTTCCACCTAAAGTCCGTCTTTTCGCAACACTAATTGGATTGTTTACGAAACAAAAGCGTTCGTCTTTTGTGAGGATTCGGTCGCGTTCCTCCTCTGCCGTTCACTTGTTTTTCCCAATAGTTTTGTGACACAAGATAAGGAAGACAGACAGATCGATGTGTAAAGTTTACGGAATCTGTCAAAATAGTCTTAGTTTGATTTACACCCTTTAGATACGGACATGTGAATACTACATGAGAAAACATTTGAGTTTATCAATTTAATAATATATTTATGTCATATATAACAAAATTATAATAATTAGATATAAAGACTAAACTAAATAGATAAACAATAACTCTATATACAAATATAATAAATGAAAATGTCTTTCTGTAATTTCGAAATGAAGGTTTTAAAGTTATGCTTTTTTCCATAGGTTCAATTTTTTCCGTCCATCTATATAATGTTGCATTACAGCCAGTTGTGCAGTAGGAATAAAGTGAAAGTCGCTTGACGGAGCAGCCAAGGCCAATATGTTGACGCCCATAGCTCAATTCAAAATTATTTAATTGTGCTCAATCTATCATCTAAATGATTGTATTTATTATGTATTCACAATACACAGATTGCAATAAAAGTGTATAGTTGGATGATATTACCTTGTGCCTCTAATAAGTTTCTAGTACAACTTTGAAGCGTCGATGGATCATTTGTAGCGTGTTCGAATACCGCGTTGATTGACATAAGGTCCATTTATTGGGACTTCTTAGAAGATTATGGTGGTGATATTTCTAAGACCATCTGGATATTTACCATCCTGAAATTAAAAATTTGTTGCCAAGCACCTGTTGGTATATTTCGGCAGCTGCACTCGAGAACCAGCCTCCTACCTCTATTTTTAGCATATTTAATATTATTTGAGATTATAATAGTGAATCCCTAAACCCTTTAAAAATAAATTAAGAGTTTAATTTTAAAAATTATGTCATACATCTTCATAATAAAAAGGAATTAGCCAAATCAAACATACTGAGTGCACCTTCAGTTATTAGTTTATGCTGTGACATCGCTCCAGATTCGGCGTCAATTTCCAGAGATCGTATCTCACGGCATCTGCGACGATAAAAAAAGCTTCGCTATATCTTATTACACGTTTCGTGAAAAGACCGAGTTTATACGTATTTGTTTATATAAATTACCTTTATTTATAGTTCACCTACCTTCATCATGCAGACTTGTGTACGATCGAGATAAGTACATAGATAACGCACACATATCGTAATTCTTAATATTTTGAAGCGAACTTGGCTTAGTTGATAGCATGTTCGGACACAGCGTCGATGGACGTAGGTTCGAATCCTTGAACTGAGTCGGAACTGGTGAAGGAAAATATCATGATAAAACCATTTTCTTTTTTTTTATATCATGGGAGGCAAACGAACAGGCGGGTCACCTGATGTTAAGAGATCACCACCGTCCATAGACACTTGCAACACCAGAGGAGTCGCAAGTGCGTTGCCAGCCTGTGTTTGGGAGAAGGGGGAGGGGAGTTGGGTATCCGGAGCTCTCACTGACCGAACGAAACGCAACATTGCGAGCGTCGGTTCACGTCGGTTTTCTATGACAGAGTGGTAGTACCCCGGGCGAGCCAACCCATTCATGCTGAAACCAATAAAGTAACCAGTAAAAGCTATAAAATATTAAAAAAAAAATGAATTTAGTTATTTTGTAATAACTGAGAGTTCAACTTGTTATTCTATTTTAATAAACACATTAACAAAGTTTAGAACTATTATAGGGGTTAAAAATATATAAATGGTTGTCCTCTCTAACCTTCGCGTATGTCTGCGCAGTTAATAACAAGATAGGATCTAGTTTAGGAGATAACTTCGGCGCCATATTAAACGCTCGTGAGTTTTTGCTACAATACATATATGCTACTTTTTAATTTATGTGTATTTCAAGATCAAATATTAATCTTTATTATAAATCTTAACAAGCTTGGTATGATATTAAAGAAAAGTACTAGCAACATTTTACGTATATCAGGCGGTCATATTTTGAAATGAATGTCACTTGTTTTTTTTTTTAACTTTTGTCTTGAGCTCGGGACTTTGTTTTTCCCATGTTATTGTATTATATCGTGCATTCATGAACCCGTTCTGTTTTATACAAGTATAATCCATTAATGAGGCAACATGACATTATTGTTCAAGTAATTTAAACATATGTACCCACTGTCTGGTCCATTTTTATTGCATTTTGTCATTCACTGTTCATGTAAGTTAAGCAGATTCGTAATTTTATTCAAATAGATATTATTTTGTTGTTGTCTGTACTTTTAAGAATAGAGATACCATATTTGTGACGTTATATTTCAAAATAAGTTAAATTCTATTTTGGCCGTTCCTAATATTTTTGGTTATGTTTCACAGTACAACAAATTGTATACAAGTTAAATATGAAGATCATTAAAAAACAAAAAAAAAAAACATATGAGCAGCAAAATTTGAACTTCGTTAACGTTGTGTAAAAACTGTCAATCTTTAAAAAAATTAAACATGTTATATAAACAATTAAAATTGGATTTACCTCATTTAGAAATGTAATGACTCATTTATTGAGATGGTGTCCAGTAAATGGTATAAAATACCAAATGTAATTATTAACGTGTTATATAAATAACTCAATATAAAAAATATTTAGAAATATGTAAGAGATCAGAAAGAAGAAGATCATATTAGTACTACATGGATGGTTTTAATGTCAATAAAAACTTAAGTCTGGAAACTTATTCTTTGTTAATAAATAAGTATACGGTTTAAATTTAGTTTACAAAACTTATAAGGTATTTCATAAAGAAGTAGAATATTCTAGTGAGATGGAATGTAATAGTTTAGAATATTATATATTGTCTGCCATTTTGGTAGGCATGTATGTATACGTTAAATGTTTGAAGTAGGTCCTAATTAATTAAGTACTCAGAAATGTGTTTCTACTTGTCCTTATTAACGAATGGCGTTCATTACAGACTCCAAATCCTGGTTATAACATCATGGTTATCTTCTTACCCTTATCCCACCTAAGCAATGTCGGCACAACTTGTTTTCATTTTCCACTCTCCCCTGTCAGATGTCATCTCAGTATTCACACCTTTTATACTCATATCATTTTTCACACAATCCATTGACACTTATTTAGGTTTTCCTCTACTCCTATATCCGTTCAGTTTCATACTTAATATTTATTTCTTACATGACGTAAACCCTTGGTTGACTTTTTAAGTCCCAGATCTCAAAACGGTGGTCAATGTTTCTAAATATAAATTTTTCAATTTCATGACGTTCGTTCGTACAAATGAAAGAATAATTAAAAATATGTCTAACATAAAAATTATAATTTTATAATATACTAGTAGGCCGGGCGGACGTTGTCCTGCCTTGATAATAAAAAAAAAATCTAAAATTCAACCACAGTGCCACCTACGGGGTCCAATTGTGAACCTAAACCATTCTCGGATCCACTGGAACATGCACACAAAATTTCGGTCCTGCCGTTTAGGAGGAATGCAGTGACATATACAGAAGAAATGTATATATAATAATAATTTGTTATTTTTCAAGATCTGTAATAAATCAGGTACATTTTTTAAGCTTATTCCGCCAAATATATCTGGGCTTAAACCGTTGTGGGTAGTCCAGAGATTTAACCCCGATTATAAAATTATAGAAAGGTATTTGTTGCGGGATCTTGGACTGTCATATATGGGATTTTATATTTTATTCATGGTCTGTGTTATTTACCTTTATATTTGATTATATTGATGGTGTTTTATGTAATGTAGTTTGGTTATTTTGCACGAATGAAGTGGACGGGAAATAATTCCACGGAGCGTGGATTCTGACTTACCACAAAAACTTCCTGGAAAGTTCCGACACGACATCCACCATTTCGTTAGTCATTTTTACCTACTCGACTATGGCAGTAATAACCTACTAGAAGATTAGTTACCAAGAATAAAAGTTTAAAAAACCTTGTAGAACAAAAACATTCGAATAATCACAGCCGCAGTCTCGCACCGCACACGTACTTCCAAAACCTTTACATAATTTATCCATTTTGTTTTCGCAATTTCTCCCTTCTATTTATTAGTGAATTTTTCCCGTTCGACTAAATAACATGTAAATTTAAAGTTTCCCGGCGACTGCGACCCTCCATAAATAAGTTTTTGCTGAGTAAGGGCTTCTAATGAAACCGACGGTGGTGGAGTAATGAAAAAAATATGTAAAATTCATACCTTAAATTAAATATATACGTGAAAAGGGACAGACGTATTATTTACTCGTGTGTGAAGAGTTTGGAGAGTATGAATATGTATTGAGTTTTACATGTAGCTTACGATTTATGGTTCTGCAAGCACTATGAGTGTAATATATGGGTAATTAGCGCGCCCGGCAGGCGTTGTTCCGCCCTAGTTATAAATAAATCCTTGACAAATTAAATACCAAAACGTGCCCCATGAATCACTTTATCTACTGGTGAAAACCGTATGAAAATCCGTTCAGTAGTTTTTGATTTTATCGCGAACAGACAGACAGACAGACGCGGTAGGGTACTTTGTTTTATACTATATGGGTAAAATGAAACCGGAACTATATGACCATAGACTTGGCTGAGTTTATAACAGGTTTTGAAAACTTTTCCGATAATTTAAGGATCTGTACAACTAATTGTGAAATGAATTAGACATATTTGATGACTTGTGCACACCTTCAAGGAAAACGCATTATCGTTGCTGAGAGACATAAGTTTTAAATCATAACAATTTAGAATTCATAACTTTTCTAAGGTGTTAGAGCCACGCTTAAGTTACTATTGGTTTCAGCATGAATGGTTCGACTCGCCCGGGGTACCACCTTCTCATAGAAAACCGACGTGAAGTAACAGTACTTGCATTGTTGCGTTTCGTTTGGTCAGTGGGAGCGCTGGAGGCCCACCTCTCCTCCCCTCCCCTTTCCTCTCCCTCTCCCTCCCTTTCCCCCAAACATAGGCAACGGCAAACGGGCAACGCACTTTCAACTGCCCTGATGTTGTTAGTGTCTAAGGACGGTGGTGATCACTTAACATCAGGTGACCCATCTGTTCGTTTGCATGCTATGACAGAAAATAAAAATAAAAAAACTTTATTATGTTTCCGCTTTGTTTTTGTACTTCCTATTCTTCATATTGAATATTATCATTCTATTGTATCATCATATTTCTATTGTATCATCATATTTCTATTGTATTCGTTATTTAGGATTATTTGTTATCATTTTAGTCTATATTATTTTTATCTATATAGTGTTTTGATTTAGTTTGTCTACCACATAGCGCGTGCTGTGGCTGCTTTTAAAGGCCAATGTGCCTATACATTGTTCAAATATTATAGTGTCGATTCATATGTGGTATATTGATCACTAACTGTACATTAATAAATAAATAACTGTGGTAAAAAATTACAAACTCTGAGATTTTGTTTGCATAAGAGATTGGACGATATTAACCTGGTTTTATAAATACATCGCGAATTCATGATTAAAAGCCTCGTATATTTTTTTCCCAGAATTAATAAGCAAATCACGTAATCGTCGAGTCAAATATTTAATCAAAGAAACGCCGCGCCGCATAAATCTTTTGCCAACAAGGATAACCATTGAAAAGAGTTAAAATCTGTGACGTAAAAATATACCAAATTGCCGAAATAAAAGGATAGATCAATAGAGAAAAAAATCATAATGCCTCGGTTAAATGGATTCCATTGTAAAACGATGGAAGTCAGTTGAGCGTAAAAATACAAACGCAAAGGAACGAAATAAAAAGGAATACTAAAGAACGAATGAACCGCGAATACCTGCCTTCTGTAATTGTTGCATGGAAAAGATCGCGCTAACGAGCTGCGCCGGGAATAAAGATTTAGTGTGCGGCCACTAAACCAGCGAGCAACGGCCTCTGCGATTAAGTGCAGTACTGACTGTAGAGGAGACAAAATATTTAGAAAAGAAACGAGTGTGGACTCAGTGCTATTAGGGATACATTTTTGTCAATTGTGAGGTACATAACTTTGTTTTCATCTAACTAAGCTTGAAATATCTGTTGTTTGTCTAATTTAATATCTAATAGGGCTGCACCGATTTTATGGAGACTTTTATCGGGAAGTATAAGACGTTTAAGAGTATTATTTTGAGAACATATATTTCAATTTCCCATACGCAGAAGTATGCATCGGTATAGTGGTTATAGAAATTATAATGATAAAATTACGATAAAAAAATAGATGTTCTACAATTACACAATACTACAATTCAGTTCATTCATTCATTCAAAAGTAATTTACATGAAGTCGATAGTTTTAGCAGTTTTTTAATAAAGTTAAAAACCTCGTTGAACTCTCTCTTTGTTTGTTGATGTTTCTTTTAGGTTGAAGAGCTAATTTTGTTTATGTGGTGCTAAGTATTTATATATATATTTATATATAGTATATATAGGAATTTTGTTATGTGGGAACCAAACAGTATTAGCGATAAAGATGTTTACTTCATAATCATTTTCAGAACACTGCACATTTTTATCTTAAGATATCAGCAATGTATAAAATTTAATTTTGAAACGAATGGTGCGTCTTTGTAAAGTATAAAACTAATTATATTCGGTATGATTTATAGCAAGATTTCAATATTCAATATGTTTGCAAAATTTTGTAAAACTTAATGTAATCTTTTCTTTTCTTGTCGGTTGATAATTGAAGCTTTCTGATAATAGAACAGGTCGGGTAATATAAGTGGATAGCTCGATGATTATGGCGATGAGTTACGCTATTAATCAATTGGAGCATAAATGTGTAGTGATACGGTAAATAAACAGATCAGAATAGCAACACAGACAATAGAGTTCGACGAAGTGACAAAACATGGTTATATACGTGTGTGGGATCCAATAAAATCCTGACAAGTATTTTCATACTTTATTTTAAGCACAAACAATTCTACACTACTTTATTATTAATTTTTAAACACGTCTCGTTTTATCATCAATACAGCAAATTATCCATCCCCGTCTTACCACAGAGTACTGTCATCCGTTCATACCTTACGTTCCGTTTTACCTAAAATTCCTAAATTTATTATTACTTAATTTTAGGTTTACATGTTTTGAGGTTTAAAAGTGGTAGATTGTAAAGTTCACATAGTAAAAGGTGCTATATTCGGATCCAAAGTTTATTTTTGTCAATACACACTAGTAAATATCAGCCCTTACTATCAGAAGTAGCAATCTTTGTGATCGAGGTAATTGGGTGTTAGTATAACTTTAAAAAATACAACACAGAGATTACATTGTAGATAATAAAAGATTTATAATTTGTTACCTATCACTGCTGTCATGTCAACCTGTAGCTTTCTGGAAATATAAATAAGTAAAAAAATAGGTTCGTTTACGGATTTATTTATTTATAAGGCACAAATAACAGATGAAAAGTTAATATGTTTGCAATTACAATTAATAGTTTTGCATGTACATCTATGCTTAATAAATATAATGATACAATATTATACGAGTATATTAACTTAAAATATATGGTATTAGAGAAAGGACCTGTGTTTATGGACAATGCTTCGAAATTGACTTAAACTAAAATAAGATAAGGATATAAAAAAAAAAACATCTCAGATAGGTCGCGAATTGCATGAGTCAGGCAATAGCCCACGCCGAGGTATGTTGTGCACCCTTAAGCTAGTTGTCAAATAAAATCTGCTGAGTGCCTTAAGTGCTCGCCTTAGTAGCCCGGTGAAGCTGTGTTAAGACATTGCTGGGTGAATATCGTAATCAGTTCGAGACAAAAAAAAAAAACAAAACATCGCCAATTTTATAGCTCCACGCGATAGAATAAATGTTGCAAACAATAAAGTAAGGCAGGTTTCTTCTGAAGCGGGGTGAAGCGGCCTCGTTACCGTACTTGCATCAATGATTTATTAAGTTAAGAGTCGCCCACCGCCCCTGCAGGGTCATGTTTGATCATAAAAGAGTGTCTACCCTATGTTTAGAGATCGACACCTTTAAACTTAAACATTGTCTAAGTCGACAGTTCTTATTTTATACTAGTGATGTAAATTTATTTCTACTTGCTGGCAAAAGATGTTCCGCAGTAATAGATTTCGTGGGTATAATTAATTTGAAAGTTATAGATAAATTAAATAAATATTTTAGCATATTAATAAATGGGGCGCGCACGAGAGTTATAAAAAAATGAATCCGTGTAACCGTTACACGCGATTGAAGTAAACTTCTTTGGCGTTATAAGAGTAGCTGATAGATGGTACTACAGATAATAAAGCTTTGATTTGTTAATTATTTACATAGAACCAGATGACAGTACGGTCGCGTGCCCATGTATATATAATTAATTCTATTGTATGATTTTTATTATTATTCAATTTCATAATTTTTATTTTCAAAAAATTGCATAGTTTGATTTGTTTATAAACTATTTATTGACAAAACCAAAAGTATTTAAAAACCGGATGGTACAGAAACGTGACGCCATATTTCCGTAATGGACTTCCGTTGCATTGTTATCCAGTTACCTAAAGTCGCGCCTAAAGAAGTTTTACTTTAAAAAGTAAATTTTCAAAAAAAAGTATTAATCTACTTCAATATCAATCAAAATCCCATAAGGCACTAAAAAGCGGAAAATAAATAGTTTATCAAATTAACCAAATGAAATAAAACATATGAATATGTGTGCTGCCTAGAGATGTACTGGAAGTTTTTGATGCCAGCGTGAGCAACTTTTGCTATTTGAAACAATTCTGTCGGTGGTAACGCGTACGACTTTCTTGTACTGTAAGCATCCATATTTCACATGCTGCTATCGTTATATGCAAAAGCAATTAATAATGCAATTAACATATTCAGAAATTCTGCAAACTAGTTGTAAACGGGTTAGCAACTCTCGCCTTAATCTTGAATTTGTATTGTTACGTTGAAACCAACAACTAACATGTTGTTAGCTAGTTACCTGAGTGCTGAATTCGTATAATAATTTGTTGTAAGATTGGTATGTTTATATTTGTACCTCTCTGTATATACGTGCTTAGACCATATAACCGATGATGAATTGACTTAGCTGGTTCGAACACAGCGTCACTTAGCTGGTTCGAACACAGCGTCGATGGACGTAGGTTCGAGTCCTTGTAGCGGTGGCGGTGGGAACGGGCTTATCGCTGCCGAGCGTGGTTTCGGCCATGCATGCATGCATGCTTGCAACAGGCTTGGCGAGCGATGGCCTCCTTCTACGAGGAGGTTATCTCGCAGAAGGAGGTGGCGGAGAGGGCCCGCGAGGCAGACCCTCAAAGTGGTCCTCTCCGCCAAAGGAGGACAGGCGGGAGGAGGCGGCGCTTTGCCCAACTCCTCCCGCCACCGTAGCCGGACCTGAGGGGATGGGCCGGGGGCCCATCTCCTCATTGCACAGGTCCGGTGGACGAGGGGGGGCAGCCGGTGTGTACCCGGTCTGTCCCTCTATAGGTAGGAGCCCGGCGGTCACCTTCTGCCGGGCGGACCGTGGGGGCGGCTCTACAAGGTTGATTAGCTTGAATGATCCCTTGCCGCCCCCACAAAACGGTCTGTCGGTACACCGTGGGGTTTTAGTCTGTGCGAGTCGGACATAACCCACCCTCTCCCCCGGGGGAGTGGCGTATCCATAAGGGATTAACCCACGTTAAAAAAAGGTTCGAGTCCTTGTAACTGAGTCGGAACTTCCAGTGATAGAAAACACCGTGATAGCCCATAGCATGATGGTACTATTTTTCCTACGTTCGCCCGGGTAGCTACCACCCTTAGGTTGAAAATCTGTTGCGATCTGTTGGTGTGTTCCGGCAGCTGCCCTTAACGTTTAACGTGTTTACCATCTTAGGCAACATCGTCCTTTAACATCAAATGTGATTTAGGTAAAATGCTAAAGTCTATAAAGTATAAAAAATACAAACAATCTATGGCTATACTTCATTTCGTGATAAGGAAAGCATTTTGAAAACCTAACGACGAAGGATGAAGATCTACTAAATCTCTTATACATTCTCTTATACGTCGTTTTGAATGAGTATTATAATATCTCAGGTGCCTGAAATTTTACATCCTTAAGCTTCAGGTAAATCGTATATTAAATATTAATGTTTTTAATTTCAGGTAAGTCAGAACTAGTAGATACTGAAACTCAAGCGGCAATGAATTATGAACCGAACAGATCTGAATAGAATTTCTAACAGGTGAGATGGATTTCCACAGGTAACATGACACTCTATATGAATTTAGTGTTTTTAATTTACTAAAAAGTTTATCCTATAGGCTACTTTAGATCGCTTTAAAAATATGGTTATTTGATACTTTTTTGTACGTGAGGTTGTTACTATTTTAAATAACAGTTGTGTTGTTAAAACACATGACGGAAGTGGAACTTTTGTATTATAGGGAGAAATGTTTATTAAAAAAATACAATAAAAAAACGCTTCACTTCACGCGGTGTTCCTAGGCGGTCACCCATCTAATACCAAATGCGTCCGATGTTTCTTAACTTAGGTGATCGGACGAGAACCAGTGTTTTCAACACTCTTATCGCACAGTGTTTAGCCCCCACCACTTTTCGTCACACAAAAAGATTGTCGATCAGAACTTCAAAGTACTTTCATTTTAAAACTTTCTACACCCAATTATTACACCAAATTTTGACAGTTTTACACAGATTCCTCCAAATTAATATAATCCCAAAATTTTATTAGATATTAGTGAAAATTAAATTAATCGGTGCTAAGAAAAAGGGTAAAAATATTAAAAAAATAACTATTAACTTGCACTTTCAATGTTTATAGTTTACAGATATGCGTCGAATATGATAAAATAATTTTAAAATGCATATTTACCAATTTACCATGGCAAAGATTACATAATAATGGTTACCATAGCAACGGTAACGCATAAGTACAATATAGATTGCGTTCCACTTGACGTACACAACGATCACGCTCACGACCGCTAAAGTCGCGAGCGTTACATTCGTAAACCTAAGTGGAATGCATTTATGGGCTTTTTGAGCGTACAGATTGATATGTAATTTAAAAAAAAAACATAAAATTAAAACAAAAACTTAAGAGGTACAAGTAACTTAGGTTACGAATTGGGAGTATTAAAAGTAAATTTTAACAATCCGTAGTTAAATTGAATTGTATTGAAAAAAAAAGTATTTTTAAATTTTTATTTTTCATAATTTACATTCAAATAGAATCAAAATATCTTAGGCAGCGACAGTGGGATATTTGATGGTGCATCGCAATAATGATCTTTCGTCGTATAATTTAATTACTAATTCAGTCGACCCAATATCCAATACCGCATTTTTCTTTCCTTTCTTTCTTTTGCCTACCTCCATGAGCCGGGTCGTCGTGAGCTTCGCGTGAGCGTATGTTATGACGTCATTAATGACGTTTTCGGCACGACCGCAACGATCGCGGTCGCCAAGTGGAACGGCTAAAAGGTCATTTTGGGCGTTGTGAAAATCAAGTGGAACGCGCCCATTGGGAGTTATTGGCGGGATCTTAGAATGTCATGTAGAGGATTTTATTTTCCATTTCATATTCTTATGTTATTTGCATCTATATTTTTATAATATTAGTGTTGTTTTACATAATATAGTTTGGTTATTGTGCACTAGTAAAGTGGATGGGAAATAATACCACGGGGCATGGGTTCTGACTTGCCACAAAAATTCTTCAGAAAGTTCTAACAAGACGGCCACTATCTTTTTAGTTCACTGAAATGTTCGAAAGAAACCTATAACATCATACCTACTCAATAATGGCAGTAATAATGTACTAGATGATTGGTTGCCAAAAATAAAAAAAACTACAATTTTTCTCCCTAACGTCCCGCAAGAAGTGCCACTTTAAAAATGATTATTCAGCATTATTCATTGGGTGTATGTGAGATACATCGAGTGAAGGTAACGCGTTCGTCTTTGCGTTGGCTAACAATATATAAGTCACGCGTCACTCATCAGACTGTAAGGGATAAACATATTCTTTTGTGGGCGTATTCTTTAAGGTTCTTTAGCCCGAATATCATATAGCTTCAGAGCGGATTTAATATATTTTATATCATATACATTTTATATTCATAAACGTGGCGTCATTTTGTTTTTGTTTCGTATGACACGGTAGGAAAAACTGCGTTACACGTTAAACGTAGGTTAGGTACGTATTTGTGTATATATATGTATGTGTCTGTCTGGGTATACTTATAGATGTATACCAAAATGAGTAAATATATAGTTAAATATTAATACTATGGGATTTCGTACAGTATATAGTTTATGAGCATTCTCATATATATATAAGTCTTCCACTTTGTCCCTGCTCCGCGGCCGGTTGTACGTGCGATAGATGGACAAAAAAAGAGCCGATGAAAAAAAAACACTTTAAAATTTTATAACCTTCAAATTTAACGCTGATTCTCATTTGTGATTTGGTTAAATTTAACAGCATTTACAATAATAATTTATGTAAGAAAATCTTCAGACGCTGCGGTTTCCTTCATAATAATCACGAGCTTGCAAACACATAACGCAAAGCGAATCGGGCGGGCGTCGGGCGTTCTCGCTGCCCGCAACATAATTCCTGTTTAACTCATGCGGTGCTTTAAAAGCTTCCCAAATTGTTTCAGACGTAGTAACGGGTCCAGGAGATGAAAGGGAGAGGGGGATAGGAACGGGGAACGCGGATGTGTTTAGAACATAATGCAATAAAGGATCTCTTGGAAGGATATTAATTTGAATGAGTTTAGAAATCCGGTTCAATTTGGAAGATGTAGCGTGTTCAATCATATACTTAGTAGAAGAAGAATTAAATCCATGAATGAGATAATAAACTAAAGCTTGATATATTCAGTTTTGGGTACGGTTCAAGTTTTTCGCTGTATAAAATCGAAATCAATAATACTTTTTTCTATGTAGGCCCTGATAAAGCGCTTATAAATATCAAAGCTACAACCGGTTCAGACAAACAATCTAGTGTTCAAGAAGAACCGATAAGAAACTCGATCTGATTTATCTTTTCATGATATATATTTAAAAAAATATAGATTACATTTGGCGAATGCACGGAGTAGCGCGTCATTTCCAAACGTCACTGTCGTTCCCATATGGAGCCAACTATAATAGCCTTTAGATATTAAAACCCGTTTTACATGGTGTTTGAACTCATTATCCGGCAAATCAGTAATATGCTTTGGGACTTTGTTATAAAACTCAACCCTTAAAAAACTGTTATTGGTCTCAGTGAGCCTGAAACATGGAATTACCAATTTGTTTTTGTTTCTAGTATTTAAATTATGTTGGTCGTAATGTATAATTTATATCTATATATGTATATAAAGATCAATGGCTGTTCGTTAGTCACGCTAAAACTCGAGAAAGGCTGAGCCGATTTAGCTCGTTTTGATTTTGAAATGTTTGTCCTAGTTCAAGATTTAAATGGTGAGAAAATACGGAAAAATGGTGAGGAAAATAGTAAAAACAACAATTTTTTTTTTCATATAAACTGTTCTACCTACTTTTCTGTCAAAGTTTTGACGTTCGTAAAAAAAAATTCAGCCATTTTAGCCAAGATAGAGTTTTCATGTCATTTGAAGTATACCGTGTCATCTAGTTATCAATATATTAGTATGAACTCGTTTCTATAATCAAAGAGTTAACCAATTTAGTTCCTTAATGGCAGCAAATCTTCTAGTAGATTATTACACCCATTGGTATTACAAGTTTCTTGCGATCGTTTCAATGTTCTAACAAGATGGTGGGCCTCTTGTTAGAACTTTCCAGGGAGTTTTTGGGGCAGAATCCACGCTCCGTGATATTATTTCCTATTCACTTATGCACAATAACCATATATTACGTAAAACACCACCAATATTACAAAATATAGAGCTAAATAACACAAGATAATGAATAAAGTATAAAATCGACTACATGACATTCCAAGATCGCGCCAAAAACTCCTTACTAGGAACTTTGTGATTGATATATAGAAAAGAAATTTTTGGTCCTATAACAAAACTCGTATTCAACACGGGACTCATCTTTATTTGTCCGTGTACATAAACGAGTACACGTAATACCGTTTTATTAAAATATATAATAAAGCTTCCAAATATTACGCATCAAATTACATCACATTCAATAAAAGTGAAAAGGAAAACAGAATAAATAATTTCAACGGGAAAAATTACATTCGTTTTTATATTATTAGAGTATATATTTATTTACTCGGTGTGTTTGCTACCGCGTGGAGTTACTGTTACTTTATTGCTCTTATTAATAGCTAGCATCTACCCGCAGCTCTGCGCGCGGTTTGTATTTATTAACTAGTATTACATTAATCACGTATAGAGTCGATGCAGGCAGGAATGTTTTAAAGGCCCATCTATATAAGTCAAAGCGATTACTATTTATACATAATTCCGCAAAATAATTTTACACAAAAATAATAAAGTATGAACAAATTAATATTATTTGAGCTATACAACAATTTTATATAATTATCCTTATTTATGTATCTCTAATATGTTTCGACATGTAGATCAGCGACATCTTGCCTTTCATGGCCGAACTATAAAGTCAAAGAATATACTATTATTAATAATGATCAAACTAATTATTCAATTCTATATAATGATATCCATTCTTATTTAAGTCTTATTAAAATCTATATAATATTAATAATTCTTATTTATGTATCTTTAATATGGTGGCGCTAGTGTCAATGTGTCTCTCTAATATGGTGGTGATAGTATCAATGTGTATCTCTAATATGATGGCGCTAGTGTCAATGTATATTTATAATATGGTGGCGTTAATATCAATGTTCCGGTCGTGTTATAATCTCGTCTCTTGAATGTGATGCAGCGGCACCGGCGGTGGGTTCACTAGTTTCAGTCCGCAACTTCGTCCACGTGGAATTGTTACTTTTGGGCTAGCGATAACACGCAGCGGAAACTATTAAAATGAAAAAAAGCGTGATTACATAAAGCTTCCCTCTATAAATGAGCTATCTAACACTGAAAGAATGTTTCAAATTGGACCAGTAGTACCTGAGATTAGCCCGTTCAACCAAACAAACAAACAAACCCTCCAGCTTTATAATATTAGTATAGATTGTTTTTGACTTGTTATTACGTTTACTTAAAATTTAACTGACAATTTCAAAAGGCTATTAACTTTGTTTTATACTTTATAGGTTTTAGCGTTTGACCACAATATCATCTGATGTTAAATGACGACTAGGTCTATTATAGTTTTTTTTTTTAAATATATTGTAGGAGGCAAACGAACAGGCTGGTTACCTGATGGTAATTGATCACCACTGTCCATAGACACTAGCAAAACCAGGGAAGTCGCAAGTGCGTTCGTTGCCAGTCTGTGTTTGGCTGTCTGAATGTGCTGCGTGGGAGGAACAACGTCGCATTCTCGCTGCGGCGGTAGGGCGGACCTCTCACTGCCGAACGTGGTTGCTGCCATGCTCGCTAGTGAGGATGTATGAACGCAATGGCCTCCTTCTGCGAGGAAGTCGTCTCACAGAAGGAAGCGGCGGAGGGGTCCGTGAGGAAGATCTTTAAAATGGCCGTCTCCACCAACGGAGGACAGGCAGAAGGAGGCGGCAGTTTGACCGGCTCCTCCCACCGTAACCGGATCTAGGGAAGATGGGTCGGGGGCCCATCTTCCCATTGCACAGATCTGACGGACGGAGGAGACGGCCGGTGTGTACCCGGCTGTTTCCTAACAGGACGAGGCCCAGCGGCGGCGCTTTCGCTGCTGGGTCAACCGCTGGGGCGGCACGATGAAGTCTATAGAGATCTCGTGCCGCCCCAACTATAGCGGAAGACGTACGCCGTGGGGTTTTAGTCCGTGCGAGTCGGACATAACCCAGGGGGGAGGGGAAGGATTGGGGGATATCCGGCGTTCTCACTGACCGAACGAAACGCAACAATACAAGCACTGTTACTTCACGTCGGTTTTCTGCGATAGGGTGTTACTACCCCGGGCGAGCCTACCCATTTATGCTGAAACCAGTAAAAGATTCAGCGTGGCTCTACCGCCTCTAAAGAAATAATTGGTTTTAGTTTTTACTGTTACTTTGTTAGTTTTCATAATAATTTAATGTAAGGTTTTGAAGTAACAATTAGTTTCTTTTTGTTACAATTTCTTTGTATTTGTACTTTTATGTTAAATCTTAAAACATGTAAATAGTTCAATATATAGTTTTATTAAAACTTCAATTATTATTGGAGCATGATGTGGTTATCTCTATATGACTGCATTTATATTCAATCACAAAAGCGCCTCCAGTAATATCTTTACAAATGTAATGTCGTGTTTACGATTCATATGTAAAAAAAAAATGCTAGCTTTTTCCGGAAGCTTTCTTCGCGTTAATGTATCGATCTTACTTATCCTTCAGGAATAGTACTCTTCTTCTACATGAAATGTACCTCATGTTCTTTTCCGTACCCTTGACAGTATGTATACAAAAAAATCATAGAGATCGATTGAGTAGTTGTGATATGAAAGTGTACCAATAAAACAAACCTACATTTCTATATTAGTATTAATATATTTTTTTGACCGACAAGGGAATAACATTCCACCTGACATTCAATTATTCGTTTGGCATTTTACTGTATGTATTTTTGTGTTCATAAAATATTTTGTACTACTGTATATTTTTTTACAGCTGAAATTGAACGGTAACATAATCTATCTCCGAACCCTTATATGTTAATATAAGTTGTTATATGTCAATAGTTTAGTAGTAACATCTAAGTGCTGGGCTGAGATAGAGTCAGATGAGAGAAAACTGCATTTGCCAGAGATGCGAATGTTAAGGTGGATGTGTGGTGTATGTCGGAGACGCGCCATGATCCATCACAAAAATGATATAAATGAGAACTAAACCACCCCATCATAATAATATCGTCAGAATGAACTCACTTAATCACCCATAATAATAATATCGTCATAAACCTCCCATAATAATAATCTCATCACATCTCAATATAAAATAATAATTAAGAACTATTAATTCAGACTATCACCCCTTCATAATAATACTGCGACTGAACACCAAATAATAATCAATTCAGACTATTTGGTACAGTAGATAACCAATTAATTAGTTACAAATAGTTATCACCAAATAATAATCAATTCAGACTATTTGGTACAGTAGATAACCAATTAATTAGTTACAAATAATAACTAATTTTTTTGCACAAATTAATTATTCAGTGTCTAGTAGTAGGGACAGTGTCTAGTAGTAAGTCGAGTAGTAGGGAGAGAGGCGTGACCGAATCACGCGATGAATGTGGGTAGGCGCCGATATGTAACTAGAATGGATAAGATTAAGGATGAGTATATCAGAGGAAGTTAGAAAATAGCACCAGTGACAGAGAATTTGAGTTATATACAGTGTATTAGGTTACAATTAATCAAAAGGCTATTATAGAGTGGATCAATATGTGTACGATGGTGATGTCTTGAATTAACTCATCTCTGTGCATCCATTAAAAACGTTAGTGACATTTACTATTATATAGAATATATTATTATTCTAAATATTATATATATTTGTTAAAAAGATAAACCAGATCGAGTTTCTTGCCGGTTCTTCTCGATGACTGGGTTGTTTTCCGAACCGGTGGTAGTTTTGACGTTCATGAGTGCCTTCTTAGGGCCTAAATTGAATAAACTATTTTTGATATTGATTTTTTAATGGTATGAACGTGTGGAGGAGTTGAGGAGTAACGAAAACCATAACTTGAATAGTTTTGAGTATGAAGGCGGATGGATATACGAGTAGAGGAAGACCGAAAAAGGTATGGATGGATTGTGTGAGAAAGTTGTGAATACTGAGATGACATCTACTTAAGTGGGATAAGGGTAAGAAGATATATTATCAAGCAGGTTTTAATATATACATATGATAGATCAATATGTGAACGATAGTACCATCTGAAAGTGACACCACCTTCTGTGTATACACAGTTACATTCGTTTTTGGTGGATGTCTATAAAAATATGTTGTGTTATGTTATGTATAGTGAACAAATAAACAAAATAGAGTTTCTTGCCAGTTCTTCTCAACGACTGGGTTGTTTTCGAAACTGGTGGCAGTTTTAACTTTCATAAGTGCCTTCTTAGGGCCTAAATTGAATAAAGAATTTTTGATTTGAAATAATTAACCTTTACCACGTTTATTAAACAATTGTTTATTACCAAACATTTTGTGAAATAAATATTATGCATCAGTGTTTTATTATTAATTTATAAACGAATAGCAAAAGTCTCAAAAGTCAAAAATCAATACCTTTTTACGTATAATATACCAACATAAACTAAAACAGTTGAGGATCATACAATAAATTATAATTGTCACTTTTAAAACACTAAAACAAGCCTTTACTGTAACTTATTCCACAGTCAAATAAATCAGATAGAGAATGCAAGACGATTGGAATTTTGTTTTCATAAAAATTCTGTGATTCATGTTGATATTGCATTTTTTACAGTTGTAAATAAATAAATAGATTATGGACTACTTTTTGCCGGCGTTAGTGTAGATTTAATCTACTATTCAGAAGCAGTACTATTTTTATATATATATTATAGGAGGCAAACGAACAGGTGGGTGGGTCACTTGCACTCACCGACTGAACAAAACGCAACAATGCAAGCACTGTTACTTCACGTTGGTGTTTCTGTGGGTCGGGTAGTACTACCCTGGACGAGCCGACCCACTCATGCTGAAACCAGTAATAGCTTCAGCGTGTCTCTACCATGACGGGTATCTTTTACTATTTTCTATGCATACGACATTGTATTATAATGATCGATTTGGAAAATCATAGCAAACGTATATATAACATTAGTAAGGAAGTAAAAATAAGAATATAATTATCGGCAATTAAAAAGACCTTCAAATACGTCATGCAAACATGAACGTTAATATTGTCAGTATCGAATGATCGTCTCACAGATACAGTAATGTATGTACTTAGTATTTCGGGCGCAGAGCCAAAACTATATCAGGAAAGTTCGCGAACACGAACGAACTTAATTACTTAATTAATAAATGCAACATCACCTTAATCAAGTAAGTTATTTACATCTTAAACTCATACATATACTAATTATTAAGAGTTCCTTTTAACTTTTGTAATTTATTTTGCTCTCTTGGTGTACTGGAAAATAATAAATTATTACGTTGTGTATTTTGACCTTTATATTAATATGGTTTTCATATCTATTGGTACTCGGAGCAATAATTATATACATTTTTATAAAGTATATTAACCAATCAAACGTATGATGAGCTGCAGAATATTAATATCAATCCACCCTCTTGCAGAAAACCGACGTGAAGTAACAGTGCTTGCATTGTTGCGTTTCGTTCGGTCAGTGAGAGCGCCGGCGACCCACTCCTCCCCCCCCCCCCAAAACATGCTGGCAACGCACTTGCGACTCCTCTGGTGTTGCAAGTGTCTATGGACGGTGGTGATCACTTACATCAGGTGACCCACCTGTTCGTTTGCCTCCTATGATATAAATATATATATATATATATATATTACATGTACACAGGCGCCTATACTAGTCGCAAGTCTAACGCAGCCGCATAAGCGCAAATTATAAATTTATCTTCTGCCAAAGATACCGCTCAACGCGCCTAAAGACGATTTCACTTCAACAACAAATATTTTTTTTATAATGTTATACTGTAAGTCAGGAAAAAATATTTTGTACTGTGACATGTCCACTAACAGTATACGAGTGAAAAAAAAAACAAAATTAATTAAGTCCTATGTAGCGCGTGAATGATCTATTTGAGCATGTATCGGCTAAAATGATCACCCTTAATGATCACACATCAATCACTACGAGCGGTGATTTGTCCGCGCGTCGGTGATGTATCGCCAGGATTACCCGGGCCTTTGTGTTACCGTCACATTGTTTCGTTATTCCTTGTGGGAAAATTGGTTATAGATTGTTTATTTCATCTCAATAATGAGCAATCAAATTAATCAATCTTATAGTGCTTTAGACATGTCGGATAAGTTTTCTAGTTAAAAAAAATACACCTGATTGTCCAGAAGTAGGGTAATGTTTGTTATTAAACACCTGTTAGTCCGCCTTGGTGATATATTATGATTATAAAGATTATCATCATACATATAGATGTACGCCGTCACAGTAAATGGCATGACGATCTATTATGTCATCATGATACGTCGACGTCAGTACTCGGCACTAACAAAAAAAAACACGGGACTGTCCAAAAGTAGGGTAATATTTGTAAACATTTATTGGCGTGCCTTGGCAGTAAAATCAACAAGCACGCCGTCACGGTAAACGGCATGACGCTCTATTATACCGTCATGACACATCTACGCTACCGCTCTCGATTCCTTTGTCTGTTCACGCATGTATACTATATACTTCGTCGCATCTCTGCGAACTGTGCACCATTTCTATCGAACTAAATATACCTGACACGTTTTTACAAAATCACATCGTGGTGCCTTCAGTGAGATATCTGTAACAGTAGGTCCTATAGTTTTCTGTCAACAAACCAATTTAAAACACCATCTGTACGAGACTGGTGAAACTTACAATTAATAAAAATAATAAACGTTGACAATCATTTAATTTGTAGTTAAATAATTTTGAAGCCTTCCATCGAATTATAAATTACCCTATCTCTCAAGTGATGATAATGATTTTTTAATGATCTGCTTACACCCGGTATCTTTGGGTACGCGGATGACAGCACTGTATCTGAGAGGTATATATCCAGTCCGCGAGCTAGCTTACCAGAAATCCTAATTGAGAGAAAGGCCATGATCGAACGTTTGAATAAAAACCTTAGGTTTGTTGCCGATTGGGGTAAATCAAACCTGGTTACATTTAACGCTGAAAAGACACAGGCGTGTCTCTTCTCTACAAAACGGAGTCACTTCAACTTGACTCCTACTTTTCAAGGTGTTTCCCTATGAAGCCGATTACGTAATTTTGGTAACAAAATGTAAAATTAATGTACCAAATACCTATCTCTCTATTTTTCTTTTTAAAATGCAAATCAAGCATCCTTTTCTTTATGTCGCTTTATCTTCAACATTTCTTCTACTACTCTATATTTAAGAATCGTCAAATCCTCTAAGCTTTTGACTAGGATTTCAACCTTAATTCCCTTTTTCCTGTAATATTTATTATAGGATTTGATGTTAAATCAAAATGTTAAATTAGATGTAGCCTAAGATAGTAAACACACTAAACATAGAGGCTTGTCTCTCTGTGTTTTACAGGTTACACTTTGGAGAGTGTGCACAGGAATTACATAATATAATTCCATCGTCCCCATTCCATCAGAGGACGACTAGACGCCGTGAGGGTTTCCACCCTTACGTGGTTGATATTCCCGTAATTCGTACGAAGCGATTTGCTTCCACATTCATTATACGTACGGCTAAGGAGTGGAATTCACTCCCGGCGTCTGTCTTCCCGTCATCTTATAACTTGGGAGTCTTCAAGAGTAGAGTGAACAGGCATCTAGTGGGTAAGCGCGATACATTGTCGGCCTCAACGTCACTTACCATCAGGTCAGATTCTGACCAAGCGCGTACCTGTTGAACATTTAAAAAAAAGTTGGAGCAAATTATACATAGATGCTAATTTTGATGAAAATCGGTTGAGTAGTTTCGGAGTTCATCGTGGACAAACGTGACACTGGATTTTTATATTTCTTTGTAATAGTAAATACATTTATACCATTTTAGCACAGCGGCCCTCAAAATATTGCTAAAACAACAACAGAGAGATAAAATAAAGTCTACAACAATTTATCATCTTTAGCGTTACCTTCTCATGATTAAACACAAGAAAGTTAAGGCAGAAGTTTCGTGTTGAGCCAATATCCCTTGGGAGATACTCGAGCTGGCGGCGTCCGCGGGGCAACGCGGCAACGCGATTACTCGCCGGTCATTCGTTCATTCATTACTCGTGTGTCATTAATCACTATTACCGAATGATATGAACTCGGACGTTCACTTCTCTCTTACTTACGTTCATAACTGAATCGGAGCTTCCGACGTTATAAATTTATCTTTTAAAAGGTTTTCTTAATACTACCACGCATAAATATTTACCATAAATACCGCTAACTATTTTCTTATATGCAAATACAATTATATTCTTCCTCTCCACGAACGTAGGCTATTCTCAGATATATCGTATATCTTAAATTAATATCACTAATGGTATAGTAGAGTGTGCAGAAATAAATATCCTCTAAGCGTACCGTTAGTGAAATCATCTTATCGAAAAACTAATTTTTAATTATGTATAGCTATATATCAAATTTATATAGGCTCAAAAACTTTGACACAGACCTCCCTTTAAACGGTATCTCTCAAGATACAGAAAGTTATTACCAGTATTTTTTTTAAATAATTTTACCAACTAATTCCATGTACTATAATTACATAATTTTATATTTGTGTGAATTTTAAATGGCTTCATTTTTGTTATTACTTCCATATATGTTCTTTTGTTAGCTATAACAGCATATTTTACCTTTAAAAATTCTTGAAATCTGTATTTCCGGTGAATGAAGTGATGGTTAAATTACCGTACAGTGATATAACATTTTCAAAATTATGGAATTATTATCGTCAGGCTTACCGTCTGCTGCCAAGAAACTATTGAAATTTATGGACCAGTCGCTCTCCATTTGTGACTCCATCGTGTATCTATGTAGGCTTAATGTTTTAATATCTCCAAGCCCTTAGTTGTTTATCAAGGAATTGATATTAATCCTTTGTATAAAAGTCTGTATAAAAATATATCGGGTTTATATTTCATATAAATTGCAGAATCAAATATATAAATAATTTAACTGACTATAATATTATTATATAGACCGTAAAGGTAAAATTCTATTTTTCGTCCATTAAAATTGGTAATATAAATTGTGTATGAAAGGTTTTAATTTAAGTGAAACTTCTTGCGGCATGGTAGGGAAAAAAAGGTGCACTTATGCGTTACGCGTTACCGCTGCTATAGCAACCATTACTATGGTAATCGTTGCCATGGTAGCTTACATTTTAAAATTATTTTATAACATTCAGTGGGTAAACTAAAGTCCAAATTATTAGTTAATATACAATTTAAAAAACTATTTATAATTAAAAAAAATACATGCAATCAATTTTTTTTTATCTACAGAACTTTTTTGCCCTTCATTTCCTTACAGAATTTGTATAAACTAACACGTATTAGTATGCAATCAGCAACAAAGGCGTGAACTGGACGCTACACACTCAGCACAACGCGCAATGTGCTTAGTACAAACAGCGTTACGCTAACAATTCCCGCGCTTGCAAATAAGACGTATACGGCCAATGAATTAACCGTTTCTCTAAAACATTTGCAGGATGCTCTCCTCTCAGCACCAACGCCACGCGACGCTTGCCAAATTGTTACGCATAACTCTGACATTATTTCATCACCCCATTTAGAAGGTACATTGTTAAAGCTTGTGTGACAGTTTTACAGCCGACGAATAATAATTTTCCTAAGGGAATTTATAGCGGCTAATATTTAAAATTCCTCTAGCAAAATTGCGAATTGAAAATACGGATAGCTCTTTTATTAATCTAGTGGGCGTCCAATGGTCGACATTTGATAATAGTTCATTGATTTTTTTAAAGGGATAAATATTATAATAATAGTTGTATGTTATAATATCATTGAAGTAGAATAAAAAAGGGTAATTGGAACGGTAATTTGGGGTGTAAGGGGTGTCAAATAACATCTAAGACTTGAGACACCCAAGCCAACCTCACCTGCACGTGGTGCACCCTGCTGAATAACGAACGAGGCAATGGCGAAAGCGGGGTGGTAGGGTTTTACAGCCTGACTGGGTCGCAACCACCATGTATATGGCGAAAAAGCCCGTCATAGTGATTCGCTTTTGCGAGTCGCGTTTCGGGATCAGCCTGTGCATATCCAGCTTTTCGCAGGCCGGCATGACAGCGGCGACCGGCGATAGATAGTATCCGTTAGTGAGAGCGCCGGAGGCCCACCTCCCTTCCCCTTCCCCCTTCCTTTGCTCCTCCTCCTAACCTGGGCTGGCAACGCACTTGCGACTCCCCTGGTGTTGCAAATGTCTATGGACGGTAGTGATCACTTAACATCAGGTGTTCGTTTGCCACCAATGATATAAAAAAAAAACTGTAAATTAATAATATCATCGGAATGTATCAAGTCCATTTACTTATCTACTCTTCTCTCGTACTTAAGTCGCGTCTTCATTAAAATTACAATAACTTTTGATAAAGTGAACCGATTGTAATGTAACCAAAACTAAATGTTACTCGAGGATATGCTTTATGATCTTCTTGGTGTTTTTTTATAGTGAACGCAGTACTTCAGCAGTGATGCGTGTTCAAACAAACATTGAAATGTATTTTATCACTTATTCCAAGACACTTGCAATAAATTTTTTTACAGAAATCTAAAAAGTACAGACACATTACATTAAATTCTTACTATATGTATAGATGTTAACATCGTGTCGTTTTAATGCGATATCTGCCATCTCAATCGACCTTTGATAGCGACAGACATCATAGCCGTAATGAATATAGTACTGCCATGTGTTTTTGGCCGAAGTCCTTTTTAACAAAAGTATGTTTGCAAAATAAATTGTTTATTAAAACAATAAAACTAAGCGTTGGGGTCTGTAACGGCATTTTGGTTTCACCTTTGTCGGATGAGGCCAGGATGCTGTACAGGCTAGCCAATGTAGCTATTAATAGGAGGTAACTATTGTTTTTTTTTTTATGTCATAGGTGGCAAACGAACAGGTGGGTCGCCTGATGTTGGTGATAAGTGATCACCACCGTCCATGGACACTAACAACACCAGACGAGTCGCAAGTGATTGTATTTGTGTAGTATTATATACTTTCCAATACGGGTGGCATGGTCGATTTGTGACCAAACTCTTAAAAAAAAGTTAATCAACAAGGAAGACCTATTTTAGGGCAAGTGTCACTAACACATTATAAATGTAGTCATATATACAGACAAGCACGGCTTGCTCCAGCAATAAATTAAATATTAATAAAACAAAAGATTAAATTATTTTACATATAAAAAAAATTACATGATAATACAAAAACGAGAAGATTGAAACAGAAAGAGAAATATAGGAAATTCTGAAAAAAATATATAACTCTATTTTGTGAAGAGACTGATATGTCTCTAACGTTATGTCTCTCTTTAAGTTCTAACAAGAGGGCCGCCCTCTTGTTAGTTCATTGATGTCGTAGCAAGAAACGTGTAATATCATTACCAACTCGGCAATGGCAGTAATAATCTACTAGAAGATTGGTTGCTAAAAATAAAACTTAAAAAATATCAAATATTCTATTCTGTTATTTGTGTGTCACCTATACTGCACGAATGGTGCAGTGACTTAAACAGTTGCCTTACCACTGCTGCCGGAATTCACTCTCCATTTGTTCAAATGAAAGCATAATAAATAATTTTGTCCGATCCACAAATGATTATTCTGAGACTGAGTGTATTTTAATTAGATAATTTTAAGCTTTACAGGTGCTTATTATATAATACAATATTTCTCGAATCATTTGCGATATATGTTTTGGTGGTATTAAATGGGTCTGGCACAGAGGCAGAGCGCGACTCGCTTCGCGCCGCTCTCAAGTTATTGCCGGTTACCGTCGCGCTACCGTTACGCTTAATGTACTGTAAAATATCGTAGATTTGTTACAGAGGTGTGCAAGAATGGATTTTACTGCGGCACTCCATATAAGAAAGATAAAACACTATATCAATGTGCTTTTATATTTCGCGAGATCGGCAACGAATTTTTTATTCTTTAATTGCAAATCGAAAAGAACAGTTACGTATAAATCACATATTTAATTTACTCGACTGTTTCAACAAGCATGAAATAAAATAATAAATAAAAAAATTAGTACATTCTTAACGAACTGAAAAGTACTAAATAATTGATCTAAGCCTCGTGAAGAATTTATGACATTGTAACATCTCGTAGATTGTCTGGAAAATTTGTTATTAAACATTTTTATTATTTATTATAATACTTGTATACATTGAATATATTAAAAGCGTTTTAGTTGGAAAAGGAATACGCGAATGAACGCCACTGGTAGTCATAATTTATAAATAAAATATAAAACAAACACGACTGTGTTATTTGAATTATTAGAAAGTCGGCTGTACACTCGGTGTCTGAGTAAGCGAACCGTTAATAACACATATATTGCTCAAACATGTACCCATATGTGTATTTGTATGATAAACAAACCGTTTCAAATTCGTATCACAACTCGCTATGCGCCAAGCTTAATGAGCGTCCTGGTCGCTGCACACGAACTGTTTACACGCAGCGTTTTAAACGCAGATGAATTCATATTCACTTTTTTGTTTACATAACTACAAATAAATATGTATTTAAACGTTATTGTATTTATTATTTATATATTTGTTAAAGTTTTTGTTTTATTACCTTTTTTTTTTCTCCATGGGGGAATCCCTAACGGATATCCATCTCGCCGGGCAGCAGAGGATGGATATGCCCGAGTCGCACGGATTAAAAGGGACTGTCTAATCGACACTACATCTGCTCCTGCAACAGGTGTTGTCCCCTCCTAAGGGACCCAAACTGCGGCCTGAAGGGTCAACATGGTGGACCCCTTAAGGGGAAATGAGTGTTACTCCCCCTAACGAACTGTGGGAATCGCATTAGCATAATGCACCTCCACCACATGGACCTGTGCAGTTTAACTGCCCGGAGTGACGGACATGCTCGTGTCTGTCGCCCCCAGGCCACAACCACGGCGGCCGGAGGTCATCGCCTACCCGTCGCCGCCGCGTAGTTCGTCGGCCACGGGGAGGGAGTCTAATCGAAATTGTTTTATTACCTGCACGATACCGTGCATGTGTCTGTCGCCCCAGGCCACAACCACGGCGGCCGGAGGTCATCGCCTACCCGTCGCCGCCGCGTAGTTCGTCGGCCACGGGGAGGGAGTCTAATCGAAATTGTTTTATTACCTGCACGATACCGTGCATGTGTCAATTATTCTTTTTTTTTTGCTGCTTTTGTTTAGAAATCTTCTAATAGTATTAAATAGTGTAGTGCACATTATAACATAAAGTGTCCCTTTATCTTATCTTTTTTTGTCACAAAATAAAAAACACGTATATTTCATTATTGACCAATTAATCTAAAACTAGTGGTGGTCGTGGTCGAAATTCTACCATAATTAATTTTGACATTAAATAGACCCAGAGAGAATAGTAATTATTTCAGTGGTTTCATAAATATGTTAAAGATATATTATTTATCAATTAATTATTAATGTTTATTATGAATTTACATATTATTATATTATTACAAAATTAACCCACATTTTGAGCAGTTAATTTCAAAGACCATGTAGGTGTGGAACGTAATTTATGTTAAAAATATTGAATGTAGGACAAAAAATGGTAATTGGAACGTAAAAATAAAATTACGAATGGCGAAACGATATTTTAATTAATTAATTTAAAGTGTTATTTTAATGCATTTTATATTTAAAAAAAAATAGCTTTGTGCACTTCTCCTCCATATAAACTATAGCTATGCTACATTTTACGTTCATCCATTCTCACAATTCGCTTAAAAAAGGGTACAAAGTTTTCGCTTCACATATTTATATATAGATATGCAGAGGAAAGAAATCATAGAATTATTTTTAATCAGGTATAAATATTATTCTATAATAATCTTCAACAAAAGTGAACACTTTTCTAATCTTTGAAAATGTAACAATCGATTACTAGGTTATCATTAAAGTAGTATCATATAGTGTAGATAGATAGAACTTCATAGTAAATCAAGATGGCTATAATCAAAAGTGACTAAACAATTAGAAATCAATTATATATTTTTCCGTGTCAATGAAAATTCGTAACTTTATATCTGCCTTTAATGAACTAACTGATACTAGGGACTGTATCTGCATCACCTATTATTTTAACTATATACTTTATGTATCGAGGAAAAAACATAAGGACCACACCATATTACCCATTTCTCGATGACAAAAAAGTACACATCGCTGTATACGTAGTGCTTATAAAAAATCTTAAACTGAGATATCGTGTTGATTCCATTTTAGACAAGGGCCAAGTGTCTAGGATGTGGAATTGAAAGAATTTATTGAAATATATCCAGTAGTTTTTACGTGATGCGCGCGCAACCACTGACCTCTAACATTGTATTTATTATAATAATATAGATAAACAGAAAATAAGATAATATAATTATTTTATAAAAATAATCATCATTATCAGTCTGTAACTGACCCTAGAGACGCAAGGTAGGGCCATAATCATCACGCCAGCTCACGAGGTATTGGCGATTTCAAACAGAGAAATCAACAGTATATATTTTCCCACATACAGTAGTACTACAAAAACGTGACGCAAGTTCAGGTTTCCTCAAGATGTTTACCTTTACCGTCATCCGATAATGTTACTAATTTTAAATCAGTAATTGTACGCGAATTCCGAAAAATTCGTTGGCACTTCCCGAGGATCGTACTTGCTGGCATCGGAATAATATTACACCGGTTAAACCACTAGACCACAACGATTTAATAAAAGAAAATAAGTATGTGAGAGAAAATACAAGCTCGTTGGTTTTGGAAATATATCTCTCTAAAGCATGGCCTGCCCTGAAAGATGAATGAAATAATATCCGAGTTACGCGTAACAATTTGGCAAGTGTCGCGAGTAGCGATTCCTGCAAAATGTTTCACTGAAACGGTTAATTCATTGCCCGCATACGTCTTATTTGCAAGCGCGGAAATTGTTAGCGTAGCACTGTTTGTACTAAACACATTGCGCGTTATGTTGAGTGTGTAGCGTTGAGTTCACGCCTTTGTCGCTGACAGAACTGATTGTGTTTATGCTAATTCTGTAATTGGATGACGGAACAAAAGATTTCTGCGAATATGAAAATTAGGATTTTTTGTTATAGAAAAAATATAAAAGGAATAAATTTGCATTGTTTATTGTATACTGTAAATCTTGTTAACTCGACCTATTTTTTAAATTTAGTGTATACAGACATGTTCTGTCTAATAGACAATATGTTTAATTGAATAGTAATTATTACTTATAGAATTGTTAGTGGGTTATAAAACAGTTGCAAAGTGTATCGTAGAACTCGACGCACCAACAAAGGTCCTACTTTCAAATGAAATACGAACGCGATGCAACTGTTTCCTTTGTCGTTAAGTAAAGCTTTGAACATTTTGTCTGTCTGTTGAGAATGCTTTTTTATTTTCATATGAGTTTAATTTTCTGCAGCTATAAAATTTAACTTGGATCTTAATATAATATAACCATTTTCTTATTCTCTCTGCTATTCTTTTCGAATAAAAACTTATGTAATTTTAATTATATCTTTACGAGGATATTTATAGAAGATTAATATTATAGAATTTTAAATTGTTTGTCAGATTTGCACCACGTATAAGATTATATATTTTACTGGTATTCATATCAATTGTGTCCAATTTGGTTGCAAGGAGTAGGCGTATTACCATGTAGTTTTTGATAAATCTGTTTTTGATAAATCCGTCACAGTAACTAATAGTTCTAAGTAGTGGTTACAGTTACCTATGAAATTGCCGTTCTGCAGTACTGGCCATTTCAAATCAAAATAATTTTTGTTTGGCTAAGAATTTTAATTTCAAATTGACTTTATTTTAAAAAAATGGAATTATTTTTCCTAAAGTAGTCATTTGTTTATTGATTAGTGTTACATTTCCATCGCATTTCAATCCTTTTTGTTATCATGGATACGTTAAAAACTGGAGTAATTATGGAATATGAGTACCGTCGTAGCAGCAACGCGGCACAAGCGGCACGCAACATCAACGACGTTTACGGAGCTGACCCTACAAACCAACGCACCACCTGTTATTGGTTTGCTCGCTTCCGTTCTGGGAATTTCGACCTCAAAAATGAACCTCGCGGGCGTCCGAAGACTTTTGGTCGACAATGACGAATTAAAGGGTGAAAGCCGATGATACACAATCTATGGCTGAATTAGCAGCAGCTTTCAACGTTAGCGTCAAAACAATATTGGTCCATTTGCGTCAAATTGGCAAGGTAAAAAAGCTTGACAAATGGGTGCCCCACGAACTCAATGATCGCCAGCGCGAAGTACGCGTCGAGACGTGCTTTGCATTGCTCAACAGAGACACAAATGAAGGAATTTTGAACCGCATTGTTACCTGCGATGAAAAATGGATTCTGTTTGATAACCGCAAGCGCTCAGCAAGTTGGTTGGATCCTGGTTCAGCACCTAAACAATGCCCTAAACGAAAACTTACCCCTAGAAAAGTGATGGTCACTGTTTGGTGGTCTAGCGCCGGTGTGATTCATCACAGCTTCTTACCAAACGGGGTGAGCATTACTGCAGATGTGTACTGTGAAGAACTGAACACAATGATGGAGAAGCTGGCACATCTTTGGTTGGAAGTTTTCCGTCATCCACTCTACTCACCAGACCTTACGCTTACAGACTACTACTTTTTCCAGAATTAGGATAACCCCTTGGCGGGAAAAAAATTCAATACCCGAGAGGCAGTACAAAATGCCTTTGAAGAATTTGTTGCCTCCCGTCCAGCTGATTTCTTTAAGAAGGGCATCAATAAACTGGCACTGCGTTGGCAAAGATTCATTGATTGCATGGGTGATTACTTCGATTAATACAAATAAAAAATACATGAAAAAAATTCGTTTAAATTTTTTCATACAAAACAGCGATCTTAAATAGTAAAAACTTCTTTCGTCCTGTCGTGTTTGAAAATCTATGAAACGATAAAAAGGGAAAAACATATACATCTATAGGATTTAATGTGGGAGAGCATGAGCTATAATATATTATACAGTGTTTCTTATATTCGCGGTCTCCTCATTTTTTATTGCAGTAACGAATACTTGCTCTAGTATGCGAGTATTGTACGCTCGTTGTTGTAAGAGTGTCAGAACGTTTGTGTGCACCTACGTATTACAAAGCCTTGGGAGAAATATCACAATCAGCGTAGTATATTTTTGGCGTATGTCGATTATATGTATATTTTATCATTTTTAGAAATTTTAACTTCTACTGCGCATGAACTGCACAAATGTATTTTTTTTAGTTTGTATCGTTTTCGGATGAGTCTGTGTATATTCAACGTGATGATGATTATGCCGGCATGATGGTGGTGACTGATGATGGATTGTGGATGGTACTGAGCTTCAATAAGAGACAGTAGAGTAACATTATTAAGGGGTGTAAGGGGTGTCGAATAACATCATAAGACTTGAGACACCGAAGCCAACCTCACCTGCACGTGGTGCACCCAGCTGAATAACGGACGAGGCAATGGCGAACGCAGGGTGGCAGGGTTTTACAGCCTGACTGGGTCGCAACCACCTTGTATATGGCGAAAAAGCCCGTCATAGTTTCGGGATCAGTCTGTGCATATCCAGCTTTTCGCAGGCCGGCATGACAGCGGCGACCATCGATGGATAGTGGTTGCCATTGTTTTTGGATTGTACTGTGTTTACCATCAGGCATAGTGTAGTCAATTTGCCGTGCTACTATAAAAAAAAATATATTTGGCTCCAAAAAAAAAATTACACGCTCTATTTTAATGTAGATTCTATTCCCATAGTACAAAATATCCTACATTTATTGATCCTTCGAATATCAGAGAGCTTTTAAAACTGCACTGATTTATTGTATACTTCTAAGAATATTATAAGATTATTCCATTCAATTGTAATCAGATAACAACAGTGTCACGTACCATTGAAATGTATCATCTGTTGTTATGTGCGGTATGCAGACAGGCTATCAATTACCTACAGCTATATTGTTACATGAATATAATACATAGTACATGCTAATCGCCTTTGTAAATCCAGTGTGCTGTTATATCCAGTTATAGCATCAAACCTGGTTGTGCCGAGTTCTTGGAAACAATATTAGTTACGTTCATCAGTTATTTAACTTTTCAGCTTGATTCTATTTATATTATGCATGTGTTAAATTAATTTATTTTATTAGTTTGCTTTTAATATAAAAAAAAACACATCATATGATTAAGTGAAACTAATTTTAAAATGACTAAAGTACTTTTTTAAAGCGTCCTAAAACAAAATGAAATCGAAATCATAAATTAAATAAGAATCAAATTAAAATCAAATGTAAATATACTTTATTTTATTTTGGCCCTGAGAAGGCGCTTCTGAATGTTAAAGCTACTACCGGCTCGGAAACAACCCAGTTCATCGAGAAGAACCGGCAAGAAACTCGATCTGGTTTATCTTTACCTTTTCGTGACATATTTTCATATGATATACATATAATAAAAAAATACCACCAGTATCTAAAAACTATCACTGGTTTCAGCATGGATGGGTTGGCTCGCTCGGGGTGGTACCACCCTCTCATAGAAAACCGACATGAAGTAACAGTGCTTGCATTGTTGCGCTTCGTTCGGTCAGTGAGAACGCGGGAGACCCACCTCCCCTCCCCTCTCCTGTCCCTTTTACCTCCCCTGCCCCTCCCCCCCCAAAGGGTGGCAACGCACTTGCGACTCTTCTGGTGTTGTTAGTGTCCATTGACGGTGGTGATCACTTAACAGTAATTACTTACTTAATTATTAGTTATTAATTATTACTTTACAGTAAACAGAACCCACCTGTTCGTTTGCCAATTATGACATAAAAAAAAAGAAAAATCAAATTCATGGAAAATACATATTAACCACGACAAACAAATTCAATTATAATATTTTACTTAGCTTTGTTATTTCTTTCCTTACACCAGTGCTCCGCCCGGACCAATAGTTGAAAACGAACAGAATCACAGCTGCTTTTTTTTCGAATTGTCTACGCTATTGGCCTTGTAAGACCTTCACAGCTTCATCGGACTAATTCCAGCTAATTTTTTTTTTCTTCGAACTGTTCTCGCTGTCACCTGGACATATCTTTACAGCTTCACCGGACTACAATTACAGCTACCCGAGCGACAGCGCTTTTATAGTGGCAAGTGACTAATATCACTCATTACATTTTTTTGTAAAATGAAAACTAATGCTCTTCAAATAGCGTCTTTGCTAATATATTTGTTGAAAGCCTTAGTGATCATTTCTACAAAACAATTTATACATATTAGTTATTTATCATGTTATTTACCGTATTAAAGACAGTGTAATGATTTGATTAATGCTAGTACATTTTAACAGAAATCATTCCCTTTTGACCACAACATACCTCATTTAGTTTTATACACATGAATTTAGATATTATTATTTTAATTAATTATTTTTTTAAATAATCTATCACATTATTATTATTATTATGCTAGCTATAATAGAACCCATTTTGATATGAAATTAATGTATACACGATAAAATATATATGTAAATAACAAAATAACAGTAAGTAAATCTTATAACTAAAATAATAAAAAAAAACATTTCTATATTTATAATAGCTGGTGCCTGCGACTTCGTTCATATGGACATCAGTTTTGATTTTATCAGGTGTTGATATACCTTTGTATGTCATTTTATAAGTATACTGATCCGTGCCCACTTCGGTAAGCACTTATAAAAAAACTACTTTTTAAGACTTAAATATAAAAATTAGAAATATGCTGTCGTTGACTTTTTTGTTGCCATTATCAAGCCTTATAACTTTTCTCTAGAACTCAATCATATATCTTTCATCGTTGAGGCAGCCTTCGTAAGAAACGTTTTCGTTCCACCGTTTTTCTCCAACTTACTTTACTACCACAAAAAAGTCTTTTTATTTTTCGGGTTAACATAGAGCCTATGACACTTACAAATAACTATGCTTTCTATTGGTAAAATAATTTTTAGAATCGGTTTAGCAGACCCAGATATTACCCCGTACAACTTCACAAACTCACAAACTTTACCTCTTTATAATATTAGTATAAGTATCTTAGTTACAGCAAACAGATCCCTATTTAAAATAAATGATCATATTGATGAGAGTTCAGCTTAAATTGGCCATTCTGTATCTCCGAAACTATATATTTTTAGCTATGTGCTCATATAAAATTCCAGTCATGTTTTTTAAACAACAGTTATCAAAAGTCTCAACGAAATCGACCGACGCCCTAATCTAGATCAGAGCGTAATACTATAATTAACTTAAATTGTTTGTTTGTGAATTGATTGGAAGGAAATAAATACTGAAAGTTACGGGAGGTTTTCCACAATATATCAGTGATAACGGCATTCAAATCGATTTGGTTGTTTCTGAGAATAGCGTGCACAAATGCACAGACAAAAATTCTAAAATCTATTTTTAGTCTTTTCGTTTACTCACGAATTTTTTATATATACAATGATTTCTGTGACCAAAACGTCGAGGTCGTCATAAGGACTGCCGACAGAAGTGAAAACTCGAAACGATGGAGTAATTGTGTTCTCTTTTGAAATTATTAACATTAGTCCGGCTTACATTAATTAATTATATGAACAATAATTATACACCTTCTATAAAGTTTATTATTTAATCAATCATATGATGGGTTGCACAATGTCAATACAAAATATCAATATTAGATGTACACAGGCCGCTAGTCTGACGCAAGCCACGCAAGCGCAATACTGTCAGTCTCGCTTTCCTAGGATGTCGCTGACGCGAAACCATGAATGTTGTCCTGCCAAAATACCGCACCACGTTCCTAAACAAGTTTTTACTTCAAAAATTAGTTCTGATATGCGTTAACCAGTGTTCGTAATAAAAGTAATAAGTTTTTTTAATGCATATTCTAAAATTATAACTTTTGAGGACATTCAACAATCACTAGTTTTAAATATACCTCTAATTTATTCCATCATATATACTTCTATACTAATATTATAAAGAGGTAAAGTTTGTGAGTTTGTAACGTTGTGACGGGTAAAGTTTGTGAGTTTGTGACGTTGTAGGGGGTAATCTCAGGAACTACTAAACCGATTTTGAAAATTCTTTTACCAATAGAAAGCCACGTTATTTTTAAGTGTCATATCATCACGTTAAGACCAATAGGAGCGGAGCAACAATGAAGAATGTTTTAAAATCGATTTTTTTTTCCTTTTGAGAGCTTCCGCTGCGTCAGCCCAAAATAACTATTCCACGCGTACGAAGTCGCGAGCAGAAGCTATTAACTAATTATATTATCTATACTAATATTATAAAGAGATAAAGTTTGTGAGGTTGTAGGGGGTAATATCTGGGGAGTCGGAGACAAAATGATCGAACGAAAACGTTTCTTACGAACGCTGCCTTAACGTTGAGAGATATATGATTGAGTTCTAGAGAAAAGTTGTAGCTTGATAATGCCTATTACCGCCCAACGAAGTGGGCACGTGTCGGCTAGTAATATTATAAAGAGGTAAAGTTTGTAAATTTGTGAGTTTGTGACGTTGTAATCTCAGGAACTACTAGTCCGATTTGAAAAATTATGTCAGTGTTATACAGCTCATTTATCGAGGAAGGGTATAGGTTATATATCATCACACTAAGGCTAATAGGAGCGGGGCACCAAAGAAGAATGTTTCAAAATCGTGTTTTTTTTCTCTTGAGAGCTTCCGCTACGTGTTGGAGTTACCCCAAACTAACTATTCCACGCGGACGAAGTTGCGGGTAGAAGCTAGTAATTAATAATTGTATTATTGCGACTTTGTACACTTTTCATTCAATAAAGCTTCTTTGTGTGCAACGTTTGAAGGAATATGTTTGGATAGATTGTACGTAAGATTGAATAATTTGATTTTGTTTGGTTTACTAACACGGGAGAGTGACTCGTAGAATCGACCGTAATTTCAGGTTCAATTTATTTTACGTACATTGAAAGCTTTAAACTAGATTATAAATTAAAATAATATCTACAATTACTTCCAAATCCTTTTTTACCGTTTACAATGAAATAGAATTAGTTATTTTTAAACAATATTATAATTATATATGTAGGGACACAATGTAGGCATGTAGGGCAGAGTGCAAGGTAAGCAGATAATTATATGAGAGCGGGACGTATGAACGCACGAAAGGTCGTAGATACGGGGAACATCAACATTAAAACTGCGCAAGCAAACAATTGCCTGTTTCAATTAAATAACCCCAATAGTGAGGACCTTCGTTAGCCAGCAGGAGCAGTCACACAATTGGAGTACGCCACACACCTAAAACTATCTTACTCCAAATATAGACAGCTTCGACAGCGCTTTGTTAAAACTTGGCTAGTTTGCCTATTTTTGACGGTTGCTCCGTTAATCCGCCCGTATCTAAGTAATATATAACTTTTTCTTTTTCATCACCGATGTTGAGAATATGCGTTGAATCGGTTACCTACTGGTACCAATTGTATTTCCAAACTCGAAAAATCTAAAAAAAACTTAGAACCCGATTATAGCGACTCCCACCATTTCCAATTGTGTATCTAAACAATTCAGGGACTCAAACAAATACCTAGTTGGTTTAGTGAATGACTTAGGCATGTGTGGAAGAATTTTTATAAGGCGGACGTAGCTCCATCTGTTATACGGCAACATCAATAATTTCGTTTTGCTTGAAATACGAACGAACGCTTAATCATTTAGATATTTTTCATGCAAAAATGGGAGGATAGGGTTAGAAAAAAGAAAATTTGAAATTATATGTATTTTTTGATGGTAAATAAAAATATATACGAAGAGAAAAAAGTCATAAAATTAAAAAAACTGGATAGGGTCACCCTAATTACCTAGAGGTATAAAATATACTTAACGACCTATTCTCATACTTATCAAATATACATTTAAAATTCCAGCTGTTGCGAAGGAGTTCAACAACAAATACGGTGACACGAGATTTTTATATATTAGAAGATTAAGCCATCGAAATATCGTATCTATAAATGTATATTCGATAGTTTAATTATATTATGAAAGAAGATAGGAGATAATTAATTCATCAAATTTGCTTTTAACTGCTTAAACGAGGTGTAGGAAAGAGTTAACAGACAATATTAAACAGTAAAACAATAGAGAGTGTCAATTATATGCCTGTTTACCCTTTTCCACCATATTGGTATTATAATGTACGTTATGAAACGGGCACATGTGTTGCTTTTGTTTGCTGCAAATATATATACGGGCTGTAGTAACAGAACATATTTTATTCCGTTCGAGTTGAAATAGAGTAATGTGTGTAAATGTACGGAACCATACCTCAACACTGCAAAATAACAAAATTACCTTAATTACATTAATAACTAAATCTACCATGGCCGGGTAATTATGTGGTTTGAATTCCATTTATGCAGTTATAGTCGTTTTTAAAGAAATTATATAAATAAATCAGCTTAAGAAGTTGTCGCTTCAAAAAAATTAACACATATGTAGGTGCAATACACACGAGCGTACACTTCTTTAAAAGGCCGGCAACGTGCTTGTGACTCCTCCGGTGTTGCTAGTGTCTAGGGACGGTGGTGATCACTTACCATCGGGTGACCCATCTGTTTGTTTGCCTCCTATAATATAAAAAAAAATCGTTTTGAAATTACATACATTCTCCAATTGACTTTTAATTGTATACATACAATGACATTCAATAGATATATCAATATTACTTTAAAAACATCGTAAATATTCTGGTGTACCAATTTTTTTTATTCTGTAGCAATCTGTTCGTGAAACTAACAGAATGGGTCCTTAATCTAAATCATAATGTGGCCGCTTTAAAGTCGTTCAACAAAGCGAAAATCAAATATAATTTCATTTTCAAAGGGAAGCTCCGTACAGTCTTATAGTTCTGGTAAAACGTTATAACGGACTAACCTTCGCATTGTTCCCTCGAGTTGACACAACACAGTCAACGGTACAGATGTCGCACTGTACTAATATAAATCTATGGACAAGCCTTTTTGTTGTTGATATTAGAGTACCTTTGTCTGCGTATTCGTTCATTTGCAAAGTAGGGCTTTTCTAAGTCTACACTCAAGTTGAAAAACTCTCGCCAAGCACTTGTTGGTGTGTTCTGACAGCGACACTTAACAGCCACGTATTTCTAACTGTAGATTGTTCTTTAACGTATATATGTAATTGTAAGTGTATGCATATCATCATCATCATCATCAGCAGCCTGTAAGAAACCTATTGCAGGGTCATAAGCCTCTTTCAGAAAGAAGGTATGCGCATAATCACCACAACAGTCCACAACGTATTGGTGATTTCAAGCCCTGAGAAATCCAGAGTTGTGGGAAAACTCCCACATACACTAGTACTACAAGAACATTTCTCAGGTTCAGGTTTCATGGCGTATACCCTCACCGTCGGCCGATAAAGTGTTACCAATTTAAATTAGTAAATGAACGCGAATTCCGAAAAAATCGTTTGGTACATTCCGAGGTTCAAACCTTTTTAACACGCTTATTTTTTTAATACGTTTTTTAATATTTTTTTTAATTTAATATTTTTTTTATTTTTTTTATTTTAATACGCTTTATTTATTTATTGTGGATATAGCAACAGTCAACAGTCAAGAACGATAATACAATAACAATAATAAAAAAAATTTAAACTAAACTGAAGACCTAAAACGCTTTATCACATAGAAACTTAACTTAACTTACACTATTAATAATAATAAAAAATAATTAAATTACATAATAGTAGGGGGAGGGGGGGTGAGAGGGGTGGTGGGTTATCCGGCGCTCTCACTGACCGAACGAAACGCAATAATGCAAGCACTGTTTCTTCACGTCGGTGTTCTGTGCGAGGGTGGTACTACCCCGGCCGATCCGACCCATTCATGCTGAAACTATTAATAGCTACAGCGTGGTTCTAACATCTACAAAGAACCTGCCGACAACGGGTTAATATTGCACTGGTCAAACCATTACACCACCACAACTTTAAATATATACATTTGTACTGTATAATCATCAAAGGTAAATATATTTTGGGTTAGCTGTTATATATTTATTGCAGTAAAATCCAGACTACGCAATTATATAAAGTTTTATTAAAATTAACTTGCTCTTCATGTCTCTTCGCTTCACTAGCAACTCGCCCCGGCTTTGAACGAATACAATTTATTGTACTGTAGTCTGAAGTCTAACGTAGTCATTAAGTGTCTCGCTACAAACAACATGATCGTTGTTGCCTTTTATTTGATTAAATCCTATGATAAGATTAAATGACATAATGTAAACGGTCATTTTGATCCACGTTATATTTCCAAGGTAAGCAACATATTTGATTTGATTGATAAGAGTTAATAGTATATTGGAAGAATACAGTCACGAATAACCTATTATTTTTAAGTATTATTAAAAAATGGTTACTGTACATGACTCTTACGAGATAAACGTATATATCTATAGATTTTTCTGTGTTTCTTTGTAAGATATACGATTATGTAGTATATTATTTTTTTGTATGGCATGTTGTCTTAAGCAACCAATATAAACGTCCAAAAGATATTTTTACAAGTAGACTACAATACCTAGTCCAGTCAGGTCACAACTTTATTATTTTTAATTTTCGAATACTGGCCACATATATTTCGAGAAAAAAGGACGTTCGCGGTTTCAGAAAATTAAAAAATATTCATTTTAAAATGTTATAAAAGAAGGACAGGGTCGCGGTTATCGCGTTGCATCGCTGTGGTTAAGCAACAAAAGAGATTTTCAACATTCTGTAAAATTTAAAATAACACTAAAAACCGCTTACCGTCCTATCAAACAATACACTGAAGATTTAATAGTTTCAATTGAGAAATGATGAGACTTAAATAATTCAGGCTATAACTAATGTACAAATTCAAAAAATAACACAGTTATTCCTTTGTTCTGTGTTTTTACTTCTTATGACTCCCTCGACTTTTTTACATAAATCTTATTTCAACTGCCATATCTGTAACTTACTCTTTGGCCGGAGAGTCTTCTCACATCTGAATCTAACGGTTAGTTTATACAGCACTCGAGGCTTAATGTAGATAGGGCTGTCGCATGCACCGCTGCACTCAGATACGAATGCTTCTGATAATATTTAAGAATCTGTAGCGAAATTTCTTATTCGATTATGTTATTGTATATAATATAGTTATGTATATTGATTTTGTAACTTGTATCTTACGCAATAATATATATAGAAAGTAAGTTCTAGGCTTCTAAATTTAGATTTGTGTTAAAAACTCAATATAATCACTACATACTATAAGCCAAAGTTCTCCGCCGCGTCTGTCTATCGATCTGTTTGCGATAAATTCAAAAACTACTGAGCAGATTATCATGCAGTTTTAATTAATAGATAGAGTGATTCACGAGGAAGGTTTAAGTATATAATTCGTCAAGATTTTGTGTAAACAGGTTGAAACATAACGATAAATATTGGAAGTATCGGAAACGGTTAACGGTCAAGCCGCTTGGGAACTACCGAATCCCTTTAAGATATAACAAAACCATTGAGATAATAAATTATGCAGACGAAGTCGAGGGAATCAGCTAGTTTATTATATTATGTTGACAGCTTAGTGACCGTGTGATCAAATACCGCTCAGAAGATATATATTTGAAAAAAAAAATGTTGTAAACTTCATCTTCTAGTGAAGCAAACAAACTTTAGTATTGTACTACTGCTGTTACGGAAAGAGAGGAGGAAAGAGAAAAAGAGGCAGGCCACATAAAAGATGGTCTGATTACATCAAAGAAATAGTAGGAGACAAATGGCAAACAAAGGCAACAGACAGAAAAAAATGGACAAAAATGGAGGAGGCCTTTACCCTTCAGAGGGGTTCTCATTCAATAATGAAAAATACAATTAATTAAAAACGAATAGTATAATAATAATAAGAATAAACAAAATAATATGTAATAAGAACATTATAAATATCTAATGTAATAATAACAAAAAAAAAATGTATAGAGTAATAAAAAAAAATGTAATAAATTATTATATTATAAGATAAAATACTGTTATAATTTGTAAATAGACATTGTAAAATTGTAACTGTAAAAATGAGAAATAATAAAAGGCTTATTTATTTATTTATTTTATTTATTTTATTGCTGTTACGATCAGCCACATCAACCGTATGGAATTAAATAAAAAAATCTTTAGTATCAAAATGCGCGTGGAGTATGTAGTTCTAGATACTGCTTCTTTAGTGTATTATATTTGCGTGGAACCTTCTTTTTTCCTAAAATAAAAGCAGCTACATTATACGTACGGCTAAGGAGTGGAATTCACTCTCGGCGTCTGTCTTCCCGTCATCATATAACTTGGGAGTCTTCAAGAGTAGAGTGAACAGGCATCTAGTGGGTAAGCGCGATACATCGTCACTTACAATGAGGTGAGATTGTTGCCAAGCAGCGCGTACCTGTTCCAACTGTTTTGGAGATTACCCGGAACGAATAGACAGACAAAAATATTTTTTTTAACTATATAGTTATACCGTATTACTTTCATATCCATTTAGTAAAAAAACTGTTGTCGCAAATTACAAATATTATTATTCAATTACAAAAAGACATTACAATTTTATATATGTGTATTGATATAGAACTATAGGAATTAGGGAATTCTACGACATTGCTCTTCCTGTACCTACTTAAATTTTTTTTTATTAACGCGGGGAAATCTGTAACGGATACAACGGATACGCCACCCTCCCGGGGGAGAGATTGGGTTATGTCCGACATGCACGCACTAAACCCCACGGTGCACCGTCCGCCAAATGGTAGGGGCTACCAGGGACCGATCTAGCTCTCTTCTGAGAACCGCCCCCGCGGCAGCCTGGGAAAGGAGATCGCCAGGCTGGGTACAAAGCCATCGTCATCCGTCATCCGAACGTGTGCAATGAGCCCACCGCATTCCACACTTCCACACTTCCTCACTGCCGAGCATGGCTGAGAGATCTTCTCCTTCCACCGCAGTGTATTTGTCTCACTGTGCTACTTAGGAGGAGCAGCGACGGACTCATGGCATACGGCGGTGGGCCCCCTGCGTGCGATCCGGTGCAGGTAACATCCATGTCCGGTGAGTACATGCACCAGACGATACATCAGGGGCCCTTCTAGATAATTTGTGGTATATTTGACTAACCTTCAGTACATAAAATAAATTTTATATTAATAAACATAATCTTAATATCGGAAATAAATAAAAAATTGCCAACACATCTTTTACATTTAGTAAATCCGATCTAATTTTTTTAGGTAATAGTATTAGGTTCTATATTAAAGTCCCAAAGCACATTACCAATTTTATGGGTAATAGGTTCAAGCATCATATCAAGGAGGTTTTAATGTCAAGATGATATTATAAGATGAATCATATGTGAACGATAGTGATATCTAGAAATTACAGCATACGGTATATTCTCCAAAAGTAATTGTGTCAATAATAATATACTTGCAATAATATAATAACTTAAAAGAAAAACCAAATGTAGTGTCTCGCCGTTTCTTTTGGATCACTAGGTTGTCTTCCAAACCGGTGATAATTTTAATGTTCATAAGCGCCTTCTGGGGCCAAAGTTGAATAAATAAATTATGATTTTGATTTAAAACTTTAATCGTACATAATTTTGATTACTTACTGTCGGCTTATCGACAAGCTAATACAAATTTATGTCTAACACTCCCTCCCTAGTTTCCTTTGAAGTTGAATATATTATTATATAAACACAGTATTGAACAGCCTCTCACATGTAGCTAAAAGTATGCTAGCCCATAAAAATAATCTCTCAATCCTAAAGGAACAAATGTGAACCGGAACGAATTTAGAGCAAATAGCTTGTGAATAGTTAATGTTATCCCGACACGAATCTAACTAGAGCAGTGTAGAGCGGTCTATTTAGAGTGGTGTCATGTGCAATGTCAGCTCTCGGGGGACAGTCGCGCTCTCTACGTGCCATTTGTGCGACTGTTCGAATGTACGTTACTTTCATATTTGCAACGAGAATGGAAAACTTATTTTCTGCTTACTTTTCGATTCCGATGCATTTGTTTGAAGCAGTTTTTTATAGAATATACGATTTTATATTTTTACGTTTAACTGCTGTCGAGACATGGCATAAATTATGCGACGAATCACTTTTAGTAGGCAACCAATCTTCTAGAAGATTATTGCTGCCATTGTCGAGTAGGTAATGGTTTTATAAGTTTCTTGCGATAATTTCAATGAACTAACAAGATGGTGGCCGTCTTCTTATAACTTTCTCGGAATTTTTTGTGGCAAGACAGAATTTCATATTCCAAGAAAGTAACGGAAGTGGCCGTCTTGTTAGAACTTTCTAGGAAATTTTTGTGGCAAGACAGAATCCATGCCACGTGGTATTATTTCCCATCCACGTCACTTGTGCATGATAACCAAACTATATTACGTAAAACACCACCAATATTACAAAATACAGAGCCAAATAACACATTATTATGAATAAAATATAAAATCTTCGACATCATATTCCAAGAAAGTAAAGGAAAAATTTGATGTTATTTTCTTCATTAGTAAGCCCATATTATTCTGAATAACTACGGTTTTTCCGGAGCGCCCCCGTATCTGCGGCGGCTGTTGAATGCATATCTGGAGGAGAGTTATATGACCTATATCCCCATTGCACTGGTTCGGTTGACGGGTTTCTTTATTAGAACGGAGCCTGGTGTTTGTCCCTGGTGGCGGCATGGTGTTTGCAAGACCGACACTGTACCGCCCTAGTAATACAGTGGATATAAAACAAAATAGACGAGCAGGTAGTGAAATTTATAATTCGCCTTCAATGTTTTAACCTGTCATGACGCAACTACCAGATTATCTAATAATTTTTATCGTTATATTTTATTTTACCGCTATTTTATTCTAGCTCAATGATATATAAATTATTAATAATAGCGTGATGTAAGCCTCTATAGTCTTTGGAGTCTTTGGAGTCTTTGGAGGCTGAAAACTGAAAAATTCACGGTGCCACGTCGAGCGACGCCACCGAATTGATTTAGAATAGCGTTTGCCTGAAGTTTATTGCTAACGAATGCCG
>MU159332.1:8905-20964 GCA_015888305.1 Antheraea pernyi | reverse complement strand
TGAAATTAGAATTCTTAGCCAAATAAAAATTATTTTGATTTGAAATGGCCAGTACTGCAGAACAGCAATTTCATAGGTAAAGACCTATTATATGTAACAACTAATCAAATCAGAAATACTTTATTTAGTCTCTGATAAGGCACTTATGAGCGTCGAAGCTACCGTCAACGGTTCGGAAAATAAATAAGTCATTGAGAAGAACCGGCAAGAAACTCGATCTAATTTATCTTTCCAGCATACCTATTCTCCAAACATAGTACATTTGTTTTTGATGGATGCACAGAGATTGGCGTCATTTCCAGTCATCACCATCGTTCACGTAATAAATTATAGAAAATCGAAAAAAATAATTACATAACCATTGCCCGCACACAATGGACTAAATTAAAAGCTGGATTCTATTTCGAAGTCGTTACCGAGTTTTAATAAGAAAAATACAAACATAATTATTTTCCGGGATGATCAATGGCCGGCAGATATTTCCTTTCACAGCGATTCTCGCAATAAAGCGCCGCCGACATCCATTGTCTGACAAACGAATGTATCCACAAACGGGAATCCAAACAAAACAATGTCGGGAACATTTCTAAATGCATTTCGCGGAGACAATTCTTTTTCTTTATCATATAACGGAGTTATCATTTCACGCGGATACTCTTTCTTACAGTTTTATTTTTGGCAGCCAATCTTCTTGATTATTATTCCCATTAATAGGTAACAATGCTACAAATTTTCTGTGATCATTTCAGTGAACTAACAAGATTTCAAAATGGCGGATAAGGGTCTTATTCTTTATTTTTCACAACATCGTAAATTTCATGGCTTAGTCAAAAGTTCGTACAAATGAAAAAGCAGTTTAAAAATATATCTTTATACGTACGAGTATAATTCTTTTGTCCGTGTGTATATGAAATCTTCCTAATCGACTGAACAGATTTTGATGAAATTTTTGTGTGTATTCAGGTAAATTTAATAATGGTCTAGATTCACAATTAGACACGGTAGGTGACACGGAGGTTGAATTTTAGAGTTTTTTTTTATTATCGAGGTAGTACAACGTCCACCGGGCCCGCTAGTTTTATAAAAATAATATGATTTTACAACACATAATTTGTTAATTTTGCAAAGTTATGTAATAAATCAGGTAGTATTTTAGCCTATGTTGCCAAAAGTCTGTTGACCTGTGTGTGATGAGGTCTACAATCGTTTGTATGGAGCTTAAATCTTTATTGTTTTGGACAGTGGACAGCGGTTAATGATACTTGCATATGCATCGGCAACAGTATTTTTTAGGATGAAATGTATCTTATGTCCTTTTCTAAACCTCTGACAACGTGTACACAAAATTTTATAATGACCCGTTGAGTTGTTAAGGTGTGGAAAAGAAATTAAATTTATTCTCTAATTTGTTTAGATCATTTAAAAAAATCTTATCATCGTGATTTTGAAACAGCGTCATCTATGGAGTAATGGCGGTTTTATGTAGAGGGATTTAAATAAAGAAGAAAGTGGAAAAAGATAGGTATTAGCTAATATTATGCTGTGATTTTTTTAAATATTTCTGTTGCAAAATATCCACTATTACAATATATTTTCATCTTATGTCAACTTAATCTTTTGATACTTGCTTATGTTATTTAATGTTAAAATGTAGCCAGAGACTATATCTATAGTTTCAAAAAATAATTACAATATTTAGTTCTCCAGTGCATAAATTTCAGTTTGCCTTTGGGGCTCTTTTTTTCTAACTAACCAATACTGTTGGCTTTAAGGGCCTTTAGAGCTCCACCGAACTACACCCCACTATATTTTTTTTCGAAGTGACTACATTTACTATTGGCATCACAGGCATTTACAGCGTTACCGGACTAGCCTGACTAAAGTTTATCTACACACATACGTTATGTTTCAAACGCGACTCTTGATAACGCGATACAGAAAGTTTACAAATACGATAGTGCGACATCTATTAACAAATATTTTAAACTATCAGTGTTTGAATTATAAGCACAGAAACGAACAAACATGTAGACTTGTTGCTTTAATAATCTGTAAGCATCTAATACGAATTCAATCGATGTCAGCTTTTAAAATATTATGATTTTATTAAGAAGTTATTCAAGTATAGACTTTTAATGGATCTCGGAATGACATCTACATATTTATACCCTTTGAAAATATTTCAAAGGGACTGATAATTAATGAAGGCCCAAAAAAGATGTGACAAAATTATTTAGGAAATTTATGAATAAAAATTCTGATTTACTAAATGGCAGTTGTAACTAATATTTTTTTTTTCACTTGTTGGTACTCGCGACTTCGTTTCTCTGAAATTGATTTTGTTGTCTTTTTTATACTATACCTACTATTTATGTTTATTTTTATGTATATTTATTTTTATACCACATTATTTACTTCAATTATTTGGCTATACCTGAAAGGGCTTGTCTTTTTCCCACACTTCCAACAATTATCGTTATATTTCAACCGATTTACAACAAATCTTGACAAATTATATACCTAAACCTTCCTAGTGAATCGCTTTATCTATTAATGAACACCGCAGACAGACAAACGAGGCGGAGGACTATGTTTTAGCGTTTGTCCAAAATATCATCTGATGTTAAATTACGAGGTGGTCTAAGATAGTAAACACGCGAAATCTAGATGGGACTGTCCAGTGTAGGAGTAGGAACACATGGATATTTAACGTTTTATTTCGACCCATAAGTAAAAGTGTAATGATATTTGGAGAATCTAACTACAAAAGCAAGTAGAATACTGGGCTTCGTTATTCGTAATTCTAAACGATTTCAAGATCCTAAAACTAAGATTTCTATATATAATACATTAGTAAGAAGCACCTTAGAATATTGTGCAGTAGTATGGCGTCCACATTACGCAACACATACTTTGCGTTTAGAACGAATACAAAAACGGTTTGCTAGGCACTTAGCTTATTCCTTAGGTACCAAGAAAAGAGACTTTAGCTATCGTAATATATTAAAGCAATTCAAAATTGAAACCCTGGAAGAGCGTAGAAACATTCTTGATTTAGTTTTTTTGTTTAAGCTCTTCAACAATTATATAGATAGCCCTGAATTACAGAGCATGTTTGGATTCCGCATTCCTTCTAGATATCCTCGTCATACTATTAACGACACCCCCGGCGGCAGGCGCTTTCACGCCACTCCCGGCTGAGGCAGCCCGGATGCGAAACTGCCTCCCAGCCCGCCGAGCCCGTGCAATGGGAGGTCAGGGCCCCCGCCCCTTCCCCTCTGGGTTCAGCCGGCAACAGAGAGGAAATCCCCTGACTCGCCGCACCGCCAATGATTTTATAACGAGGTTTTCTCCTCATCCGCCATAGCCTCCCCGAGGTCCACTCCGTCCTAAGCTACCGTATCCCCCTCCCCCCATCCCTCGATCCTAACCCTACCCTACCTACCTACACAACCCTATGTCCACCTATCCCCTATACTTGCCTACCGACAAGCTGCAACTGCAACTGAGCTGACCTAAGCTAAGCTATAAACTCATACTTATATGAGCTATTGAAATATATATGTGTACCAAGCATATGTATGATTGGTAGAGTAAGCGTATAATGCGAGCGTAGCTGCGAATGCTAGTATAGAAAGCTAGTATTTAATAATAGAGGTTTTTATATATTTCCTAGTAGGGCAACTCTACTAATACACAATACAAGACAATACAACATAGTACCAGTAGACAATAAGAGTACAATTAAATAAGTTTGGGAAACTTATTTCAATTCGCGTAACTTTGCAATTCCAAGGAACATGTGGGCGCTGTTGCTAACATATGTCTTGCAAAGTCACGTGATTCTAAACCTTCTCGCATCACGTACTCATATTACTGCTGTTACTAATGCAACACCGAGAACCCTAATAAGCTGAACTAATTATCTTTATATATAAATTTTTTCTGTACGTGTGTATGTCACTGAACTCCTCCCAAACGGCTGGACCGATTTTGATGAAATTTTGTATGCGTGTTCCAGTGGATCCGAGAATGGTTTAGATTGACCCGGTAGGTGACACTGTGGTTGAATTTTAGATTTTTTTTTTATCAAGGCAGGACAACGTCCGCCCGGCCCGCTAGTACATATATATATAGGAATTAGTGATGTACACATGTGTGTCTCAAAGGCACAGACATGTATTTTCTGTCTGTAAATTCGGGGAAACTATACTAACCAGGTTCGAAAAATAAGGGAAATAAATAAAACCTTCCACCTTATTTGTACCGTTATGTTGTAACCGTTTGTTAACCTTACAGTAGATTTTTAATTCCAAATCATTATTAGAAAATGTCCAATTTTCACTAGAATGTCTTCCTTCAGCGAAAATTTAGGCGTATTTAAAAATAAAACAGTTTATTCAAATATGAGATCCAATGTTTTCTTGACGGTAACAATATATGCGAATCCTAATATGAACCGGAGCTATTGTTGACTGGAAGTATTGTGATTGTATTATAGTGGTAAGGTATTTTCTAATATCCACCTCATTAGCTACCAGTTGAAAATATTTCGTTAAGCACGGGCGTATCTAACAGTTGCTCGGAATTTAGTAAATATTTGATTTTTAAAATACTATTGTATAACAAGTTGGCTGCGTAACTGAGCTGTGTGGTATGCTTGATTTACATAGGTATTTACAGTTCGGATCTTTTTACTTGACTTTTTATCCTTTTTACTTGATTCCCAAGCGTATTTTGAAAGCTATAATTTGGACGTCTCGTCGATATAATCCCATTACCTTTTTTATTCTTTAATTTATATTGTTTAGCTTTTTAATACTTATTTATTATTGTGTTTCTTATATATTTGCTTATATACATCTATATATTATAAACGTTTTGTACGTGGTAGAGCTACGCTGAAGCTATTAATGGTTTCAGCATGAATGGGCCAGCTCGCCCGGGGTAGTACCACCCTCTCACAGAAAACCGACGTGAAGTAACAGCGCTTGCATTATTGCGTTTCGTTCGTTCAGTGAGAGCGCCGGAGGCGCACCTCCCTTCCCCTCTCCTCTCCCCTCACTCTCTTTTCCTCAAACACAGACTGGCAACTCACTTTCGACACCCCCGGTGTTGTTAGTGTCTATGGACGGTGGTGATCACTTAAAATCAGGTGAACCACAATTCGTTTGCCAGTTATGACATTAAAAAACCTCCCATGTATAGTGTTTAAACCTACTTGGTCATCATTGACAACCAGTGGTGGGGTCACTTGCAATGTCAAGCACATACTGAATTGTGCGCCATTGAAGCAACAACATGGCATTATTTTAATATCTTGTAGCATTTAATTTCTTTTATGATATATATATATATATATATATATATATCTATATATATTAAACATAGATAGTGTTAGTTAGTTTTTAATGGATGCATAATTAAGGGCATCATTTCCAAACATCACCTTCGTTCACATATTGATCCACCTTAGAATAAATAGCTTTTACATATTAAAACCCTTTATATATATATATATATTTTTGTCGCGCTATTTTCACTATAGTCTTGTCTGTGTATTTGCTATAAAAATATTATTCGTTTCTTTATTTCTCTTAGTAATTTTTGATAATCTCATCCGATGGCAAATTCACCTTCAGGTCACGATACCCCGTGCCGCGCTGCAAGGTCTGCTTGCTCTCTTACTTTTCTCTGGCTTATTGTGCTTTCTATCCCACAATTTTTATAGTAACTGTTCGGAAACTTAAGGTCGTAGCGTAGTTTTCAATTGTCTATAGCTTTTCTGATTAAATTACCAGTATATATAACTTTAACGTAATCCATAATGACTCGGAAGGTGACGCTATAAGTTCAATTGAGCTTAATGAATCGAATGAGTCATCTATCTATATATAAATTGTTTAATCAACAGTAAACGGTGTTCTTAATTCGCGACGAAAGACATTTATAAGAAGTAAAACGAAATATAAAGAATAGAAAGACATTTTACGTTTATACATTTTACTGGAGATAACAACTTTGTTTAAACGAAAGGTTCCGCGAACAAATGAAAGCGCTCCTCCTTAACGAGACATGAGTTATAAACAAACTTTTTGATTTAAACAAAAGCGAACGTAATGAAAATGCTTCTTTCATGTTTCACAAGTGTAACTAATTCGCGAACATTCCATCATCCGTGAAATGGAGATCCGTATCCTTCTGTTCCAGAGGTAAAAATCGAGTAACTTCCTTTCGTGTTCATAATAACTCTACAATCATATTATTTCTTCTTATTTACAGTATGTTGTGATCGTTTGGAAGTGTTATAGGTGTTATAAAAGACGTTTGTGGAACGCACTTGACTGGTAGAAATCGTCACGTAAGAAAAAAGTGTTATGTCCCTTTCATGATACTATCTCTTTTTCTATTATATACGAGTGTTTATGTGCGTGTGAATGTCGAAATTCGAGTTCATTTTGATACAGAGGACAAAATCGACCGAGTCTAATTCGAATTTATAATAAGTATACAATCATATTATTTTTTGTTTCGTAGTGCGCTTTAGTTATTTAGTAATATGTATTAGGAGTGTTATACAAGGCTTTACTTTTTTTTAACAAAGTTGGCTGGTAGAAATCGTCACGTAAGAAAAAAGCGTTATATCCCGTTCATATGACGATCTTTAACTATATCTCTGTCTATTTTATACGAGTGTTTATGTGCGTATGTATGTCGAAATTAGAGTAGGCGAGAATTCTGCATATAGTTATTTATGTTCATTATTTTAGTTGAAAAAAAAAATTGGTTAATAGATTTTACTAAAACTTTAAGCTATGCACGATACTAACTGTTGAATTTATTGCCAAACTACATAGCTTATTTTAAAAATTCTACAAACTGTGAAACATTAACAGTTATTAAATCTTAGTCGGAGTATTAGGGAAAACAGTTGAATTTTAGAACGTTCGTACTTTATTTAAAAGAGCTTAAAGATACTTAAAATTATTAAAGAAAAGAGATTAATTTACTCATATACTACTACTAATTTGGGTAATTATGCAAAAGGTACATAAAATACATTAAAAAAACGTATTTTTTACGTATTTTTTAGTTAGTTTTTACGTATTTCATTGCAGATTAATTACATTTAATAAATAATAGTTTTAAAAAAACTAAAAAAACACGCTTTTATAAATCCAACTAAAGAACAGAAAATAAAATTTAATAAATTTGGATTAAGAATAGTGTAAATTAGAAATAAATGTATATTTTTGTAAAAAGTGACAAAAAAAATTAACAGTGACGCATGTTAATATCAGCACCTCCAGATATCACTTTATCATGTTTTTTTCACTTTTTAAAGCGTCAAATGGAAAATAGCAGAGTTTTTGGCTAGATCTTGGACTGCTTTGTAGTGTTTTTATATTTCCTTCATAATCTAGTGTTATGTAACTCTATGTTTTGTAATATTGGTGGTGTGTGGTTAATGTGCATAAGTGATGGTAATGGGAATCAATACCAAGGAGCATGGATTCTGACTTGCCATAAAACTCTCTGGAAAGTTCTTATAAGAGGGCCACCATCTTGTTAGTTACTGGTAATATAATTATCTACTCGACAATGGTAGTAATAATCAACTAGAAGATTGGTTACCAAAATAAAAATGTCCTGAAAATATTTAAAAACGAATCCAAGTTGTGTACATTTTATACTATACTAGCGGGCACGGCGGACGTTGTCCCGCCCTGATAATAAGGAAAACCTGGACAAATTATATACCTAAATCTTCCCCATGAATCACTTTATCTATTTGTGAAAGCCGCATGAAAATCCGTTCAGTACCATAAGACATCAAAACAAGATGTCTCCTCCTCAGCCGACTTTTATTTATCCTTTAAAATGTAAGGTCATAGGTATATTTCAACCTATTGTCAATATTCTAGGAGACCCATAAATCGTTTCTGCCCAAATATAAACATAGAGAGTACGCAATAAATCTCGAACGCGCAGTTAAGATGTGATGAAAGATTAATGGCAGAGAGGAGCGAGGTACGTGAATTAATATTACATAAGTTATGTTGCGGGAAATATGCTTCTCGGTGCTTTTGGGATTGATTTGTTTATTCATCATTCTACTGAAATGTATAAACAATGTGCTCGAATTTCGACAATTACAAGAAAAGGAGACAAAGGAAAATAAGAAATAAAAATAGTGAGCCGCCGTAGGACACATGGAAGATATAAGAATTCGAAATAATTTTGTTCAGGTAATATGCATAAAAGGATAGATTATTTCAGGAAATAAGTATAGTATATATATGTAATCTATCTATCTATATTATAATAAAACTGTAGCAGGGTCAAATCTGTACATTAAATATTTTTTGAAAATTTTGATGGGGGTAGGCTTTGTTGTCGATATAGAAGCCAAAAATAACCCTTTTAAAATTTTTGTCTGTCTGTCTGTCTAAATGTTTTTCATGATCCCTTGAGAAATAAACTCGTGTTTAATCAAGATTCTATACTATTCCTTGTATCTTTCTTTGGACTTGAACTTGCTTCTCAACCCATTACATATAAATAATACCTTTGATAATAATTTATTGAAAAATATAAGTTTCAGTACAGTAGTCGTCATACTTTATTGGTCAACGGCAACATAGATTCATGGATAGTAGTTTCCACCACCAATCAATTAGCATATTTTAACGAGCTATCATATGCGATTATCCTATAGATTTTGTATAGCAATACCAATCTATGAACCCATTTATGTGCCAGCTTAATTGACTAACTATTAATAGATTTCTAATCAAATAAATATTTAATTTATGGTTAACTGCTGGGTTAATATAATTTGAGAATTTTTGGCGAGATCTTGGAATGTCCTGTAAGTAGATTTTATATTTTATTTATAATCTTGTGTTAAGTTTAACTATATATATATATATATATATATATAGTTAAACTTAACACAAGATTATAAATAAAATATAAAATCTACTTACAGGACATTCCAAGATCTCGCCAAAAATTCTCAAATTATATTAACCCAGCAGTTAACCATAAATTAAATATTTATTTGATTAGAAATCTATTAATAGTTAGTCAATTAAGCTGGCACATAAATGGGTTCATAGATTGGTATTGCTATACAAAATCTATAGGATAATCGCATATGATAGCTCGTTAAAATATGCTAATTGATTGGTGGTGGAAACTACTATCCATGAATCTATGTTGCCGTTGACCAATAAAGTATGACGACTACTGTACTGAAACTTATATTTTTCAATAAATTATTATCAAAGGTATTATTTATATGTAATGGGTTGAGAAGCAAGTTCAAGTCCAAAGAAAGATACAAGGAATAGTATAGAATCTTGATTAAACACGAGTTTATTTCTCAAGGGATCATGAAAAACATTTTTAGTTGAAGTAACAAGTATATAGTATCCCTTCGAGGATAAGATATATACGTTAGTGGTAAATACACTATATTTTTTTGTTTATGTGTTTTTGTACCGAAAGTGAGCAGTAACACAACTCACACTAGTTGTTAGAGATATATCAGTACATGCGACGACGTTTGGGTTTACTTACGATCTTTTTACAAAATATACCGATTGCTTAGAAGAATTATTTTTTGCGTGATTACTAAGGAAGTTACGATTCATTCTCTCCAATAATTAAATGTTTAAATACTGATTACATGTAAATATATGTATACATATATAAATCCAGTGCAATGATGTTTGTCCACGATCAACTCCGAAACTATTCAACCGATATTCATTAAAGTTGGTATTTATGTATAATTTGGTACAACTTAAGAGATAGGATAATTTATATTTCTACTTATAACCTCAATATTTTTAAATGACAAATTAAATGTTTATCAATTGTTATTAATTGTAAGTTTACCAGTCTTTTTTATGTCAAGAGGACGCCGGTAAGATGTTAACTGTGGCCTACAGATGTTAGTTGGCACAGTCCGCAGTGTACCAGTGCGATTGACTACGTACGAGACCACAAGGGCCCGGCGGCAGCCCGGAAGAACCAACAGGATTCTCGGATCATCAATCCGGCCCCCAAGATGGCTTCGCCCGCAAGGTCGATCGATTGAATCTTGTCCAGTTAATATGCGAGCCCCGTAAGACAATCGCTGGTATCGTTCCCATGACACTCTCTCTCAACCCGACATAGTCCTTTAATTCTCTATACGAGCTCGGACTCCACACACCGCGCCAAGACAGCGTGCACGAAGTGGAGCGGACGCACTCTTTGCCCGATAGTCCTAGTATTTCAGCGACCTTCTCGACCAGCTCATCGTGCTTCCCGTACTTGTTACGTTTGTCACGATGAGCGTCGTCAAGTAGCTGCTGACCCGAGACTATCTGTGCATCCACTATCACCCCGACACCGCTCTTAGCTGCGATGATATCGGGTTTTCTGATTCCAATGAGAGTTTTGATATGAGGCTCCTTAATAACTTGCCATCCCCTACTAGCCATTTCTGAGCAAACGAGATCAGCAATCTTGTTATGGCGCAAAATCCGGCCGCCGTGCGTTCTGAAACATCCCTGAATGGTATGGGCCGTCGTTTCCCTGAGCGCGCAACCAGCACGACAGTTCAACTCCGTCCCTGCCACTCTGCGCCCCCTCGTATTGCGTACTCGCGAAGGGAGCGCATTAATATGGGTATGCACAAATTGCACGAAGTCTCGGCCAGAGAGATGCACACTCCGTTCCCGTATCCACTTAGTGGACGCCGGTACTTTGAACGATTCTCGTAGTTCGAGTCCGTCCACGGAGTTGTGCAACTTTTCGCGCCAAAACCGTCCTGCCGATCTCACTCCGGTTTTCGGGTTTTCGAGAGACAATTTATTATGTAACCGTTTAGCCCACCATAGCTTTCTTCGGACCCTAACGGATCTGGCAGCGGCCTGAGCTACTGACCATTTGGATTCGCTAAGCTTCCCGAAGCGCTTAAGAATAAGCTCTGGGATACTAGAGCGAATCGACGGTATACCCAGCCCGCCGTCCTTGACAGCCGCATGGTAGTATGCCACCGGTACATCTAGAGGCAACCTCAACCACTCCCTCACCGCCCTCCGGATCTGGACATCGAGCACTCTCAACCTGCTATCCGTGATATTTCCTAACACTAGGGAGTGCAGGAACCTCGGAACGAGGTTGACCCTCAAGATCTCGAGCCGCTGTTGCGGCTTTAAGGGCGCCTTTTTGATGTTAATCAAGGCTTGTTTGATTTCGTGCTCTAATGTCACGCATCCAGAAGCTAGGAAATCTACACCGAGGTATCTCCAACGTTCAATGCAATCGATCTGCTTTACCCACCGTTGAGCAATCTTGAAAGATCTCTCGGTTGAGTAATGCACCTTCTTGCGCTTCCCGTCGGGGATCATCGATAGGACGGAGCACTTACGACTGTGCAGATGTAGGCCCACTTGTCCTCCAACGCTAACCACAGCGTCAATGGCGGACTGCATCCCCACCTTCGATCCTGCAAGCAAGATTAGATCATCAGCATAGGCCAGAGCTGAGACTAGCTCGGTTTCCAGCCTATAGCCGACGCTCTTTGGTAGGTTCGCTAGCACCAAGTCCATGACTAAGTTGAATAGCAAGGGGGACAGAGGATCACCTTGTCTCACACCTCTGGCAACCTTTACAGGAAGACTCGTTTCCTTGTTCACGGCAAGGGTCGTGTGTGCCGTTTCGTAAAGACGAGTCACGTATCTACGGAACCCCTCAGGCAGGCCCCTCTCTTCCAGCAGTAAGAACAACGCCTCATGCGAGATCGTGTCGAACGCTTTGGAGAAGTCTAGCACCGCCATATGGCATTCACGTAGATTCTTCCTGCAATCCCCGAGCACTGCGTCCAGCACCGCCGAGTTTTCGAGGGTGCCGTCGGCGCGGATGAATCCGCGCTGTCGTACATCGGGGGGACAACACATTTCGAGTCGATGCGCCAGGATTGTGTGCATGTGCCTAAGCGGTACCGACGCGATCGAGATCGGCCGATAGTCGCCAGGCTCAGCAGGCACATCCTTTTTCGG
>MU159331.1:224456-238269 GCA_015888305.1 Antheraea pernyi | reverse complement strand
AAACTTGCAGTTTGCACAAAGCAACATGTAGGGATATTGGGAGCTTAACTCCACCGATTTGGAATCTAAGGGCTCTTATTTTATGGTTAATGTCTGGAACGTAATCTGCGACTTTAACTGAGACAAGTTTTTAACTAGTAAATAAGAGAAAAGCAATAAAAACTACAGCCAAAACCATGTATAAGTTAAATTCATGTTACATGATTTGTCTGCCTCTGAATTCTCAATAGGTGAGTGTGATAATAAAAAAAAAAGTTGGTATTACAAGAATTCTGTAATGTTTGTATTGTGTATTCATTCTGTCAGCTAGTGACAGATAATGCTGCTCCGCCGTTTTGTGATGATACATCAATACTATACGGAATTACATATTATATTTGTTTACATCTGTCCGCGACTCGTTGAACTATAATTGACAATTGTTATAGGATTTGGACGCGCAATTTAACTTCTTTGTCACCGTGATCCAATTCAGAGTTTCGCGCCGATTTAAAATAAATAATGGCGGTTCACTCCGCGGATGTATAGCGCAGCTGCGTCTGCGCAGTGCACACCGCACTATATTCATTAGCTGTACGCGCTAGAGTGGAACCGAGATACGATACGTTTTTTGTCTCTCGCTCACACGCAGCGTTTGCATTTTTTTTATTCGACAACGCATCGGCGATTTCGTTTTATCGTCCCCATCGAGTCGTTTTTGCCGTTTGGAATTCCTTACGCATCTTGTTTCGGGTTCGGTCGACGATAAAAATTGGCAATGCACTCTCGATTTCTTTAAAACTTCGTGAGAAAACGTATAAAATTATAAGAGGAACAGTAAAATTATGAAATAACATATCAGTGAATCAAATAAATATGTACATGCAAGCAAGAATAAAAAAAAGTGCATTTTTTCTCTACGGGTGATTGAAAGGAAACTTCTTTTAATTTTATACTAGTTCTACTTATCGATTTCTATGATGGCAGCTCCAAAACGTTTCACATATTTGAAGCGTGGGCCATTAATGTAACTCGCGTACCCAAACATACACTTTAAGTACCTCATCACATACAGGGCAGTAGAACTAGCCGTTCTGATTGTACGTATACGTGTAAAAAGGCTATATTTAATATTTAATTCTTAATGTTTTGTCTCTTATTTGCAATCGATTTTTTCACAAATCTTGTAACAATATTAAAGATGACAGAGCGCGGACGATCGTCTTAAAGCGAGTTTCTCCGAACACGTATAATCAATATTACAAGTGTTCAAATGCCTTTTGGACACATCATTATAAAGCAGATGCTGATCACCATGCTTCTGTTTAAGGCCATTATCATTACGTTTACCCACTCTCCATGCCTACTGACCACTCCATTCAAAGAGCCATACGGCCAGCATTAGCATTAAAAACCCCCATCAAAATTATTTTATCATATTTGGTTATACTTTCAAGAATTTGACACAAATGTTAGTAAAATAGTTATTTATTCTCATACGGTGAAAATAAGGAATAGGTGCTTATTGTTGTAGAGTGTAGTCCGGTGAAGCTGTTAAGATCTTGCTAGGTCAATAGCGTAGTCAGTTCGAGAAAAAAGAAAAAGAAGTTGTATATTAGAAGGCGTACAGTCACTCTGAAAACTATTGAACCATTAAGCGCGCATGTTACATATGCCTACTGATATGCTCTGTATGTAAATGGCAGTTTGTCTCTATTTAATTTAATATTTAATTATATTAACGTATATTACTATTTGACTATAAATTATCTTATAACCTATAGTTACACTTTCGTCACTCTGACATAATCCAATGTATTTACTTTCCCCTTAGTCACTAAGAAGTTTATCGCTTAAAAAACCAAGGTATTATTCGAGGACATAACCTATTTTATACACATTACCGGCAATATCAAGTCGCGTAATATGAAGCACCAATTTTCTTTGATTGCGGAAAGAGACAATTGGATAGTTACGTGTCGGTCGGATAGGTTGCGTAACGTCAACCCGACAGTTGAGACTACCCGATGTCTATACAAGAACGCACTCAATTAAAAATATCAATATTCATAAATGTTTTTATGGCCTTGCGTACGGTAGGTATGCTTACATAACTCAGATGTTATCAGATTTTCACTTTTTATTATCATCGCATCATTGTGAAAGTAGTTTTTAATAATAATAATACAATACAATATTGTTATTGTTATAAAGCTGGTTTGTTGAAATGCATTTTTCAACGCATTCACAATTCTAGAGAGACTAATGTAGTCTTGTCATGTAAGCGGAGCGTTTCAATAATTATAATTGTTGTTAGCGATCGCTAGACAATGTATTGTAGGTTTCATATTAATGAAAGCAGACTAATTACAAAAGAGGTTTTCTAGAATACTTTGTTATGTGTATTAACCGATTGTCATATTTAAAATACCTCGTGTAACTAGATTAAAATTGTATAATATCATAAGGTTCCAGTAAAAAAAACCCTATGTTATTAAGAGAATTTGCTGTAACCTTTGCTTACTTATTGAGATTGGGTTGCACCATGCGATAGCGTGCGCCACTCAATTAGTGCCTGACACGCCGGTCGACCGACTCGCGTCGAGTTTTTGTCCGTTTAAAGCGGCATTAATATGCCGATGAACTAAACATTATACTCTTTCATCACTATACGTCCGTGACGTCATCGAATATGGAAAAATAAATAAACCGCCACGCCGCCTCGGCGAGGTCACTGCGACGGCCGGTGGATTTTTGGAAAACGGGAACACGCGAATCACGGGGCCGTCTTTACATTCAAATTCGGTTGAGAGGGTTCGAAATTTGAATACTCCAATGGTATCACGCTGCGATGTGATTGGTCAGTATGACGTCGGGAGAAGCGATAAGGGTGATTTGTTCGTATAATTATTTGATATTCTGGTTAAATTTCACGGTCTAATGTGCTGTTTTGGAGTTGTGAAGGAACGATTAGCGAACCATTTTTGGCGGTGAGCGTTGGATTCCCGTTCCGCGGTTCGGATGTTCGGCAAAAAGTACCAGCGGACGCGGAGAGACGCGCCGCGCGCTAGAGGTATGGATTTTTTGTTGTCGCGTCAGATATTTCGCGATAAAAATGGACGTCAAATGAGTATTAATTCGCACCGGTTAATAATGACATAAATACACTAGGTGCGCGCTTCGTATATACAGGCTGATTCATTCTGTTTTCGTGTGGGTTTTTGTCAAGATAACATAAAGTACATTTATTGGTGTAAACTACACCACATTTATCCTTTATTGTAAAGATATCTGTGCCATGATTTATTAAATTATCAGTATTTTAAATGAATATAAAATCAATATTGCTACAGGCCATAAATTTTGTGATAAATAAAAAAATCAAGCTGTATATAAGTGACTTGCACTGTGAGTGGGAAGCATTCAAAACGACATGTTTGAGCCGCGCCCGCGTGCTCTGTTCCATTTTTATACTTTTTAAACGGTTTGTGGCCAGTTTCTTTTAAAAGCGGTTTGATGTTTGGTATATAAAATAAGTTTTAACACAGACTCATCTAAGAAAAATTATATATTCAGCCAGCCGTTGTCACTATTTAGTAGATATAAACAACAATCTCACGAAAACACTAGTTAAACCACACCCTTAATTAAAATCGTTGTATAAGTTATGTCATGGACACAAAAAAAAAACACCGATTACTTGCAACCATTAAAAATGTCATACGCAGAACATCGATCGCTTAAACCTATACTTATAAGCGACGAAAATAATAAAAAAACCTCTCATTATGTATTTGACATTGCTTGGGACCCCATGCAATGACCAAATAACTTAGAGCCCCGAACGCGTGTAACGTTATTTACGATTAGAACGCAACGAGAGTTCAATCATTTTGGACGTTTTCATACGACCATTATAACGGGGCCTGTGATGGCAATGAAGTGATGCGCGTATGGAGGTCATCGTGTACTGTGTAAATAGGGTAGGTTAGGGGGTAGGTAGGGGCGAGACGGGGTGGGCGACCAGTCAGAAGCAGCTGACGTGGATTAGAGGGTGTTTTTACCTACGTAGGGGAGAATGGGCTGGGACGTTTTTCGTGTAGGTAGTCATTTCGTAGGTATTCCGTGTTTAATTTTGTGATTAATGGTTTTACTGGATTGTTGTTTTGAGATGTTAAGTTATTTGTATTTGTTTGAATTTATTATTTCCCTATATATATATATAGAGGATTTTAATGATATTATTAACCGTCTGAGGTGCTGAGAGGTACATAAACTATCAGTTATACGGTTCAGTTACTATATATAATGTTATGTTATACAACAACATTTTGGTGTTGGTTTCTTTATTATTTACTAGCTCATATCCGCGATTTCGTTCTCATATAAATGAGTTTGGTATTTCACAGGAACTTCGTCCTATACCTGGATTAATTGTCTTTTCTTTTTTAAATTGTACTTTATCAATACTATACTGTAATGAATTATCTCATAATTTATTAGGTCCATTCCCTCGGCGTGGAGCCCAAGTACGCTGTCCGCGCGATACAGTGGCACAAAATCCTACATCACTGCGACAACATTACACATATCACCTCCACACACGTGCACGCATACACGCTTACACATGCAAGTGCAAAGGTTTTATTTTTTTCCCTTATCAAATTAAAATAGTTTAGAAAATTATCCGATACGAAATATATATAAGAGTTGTTGAGGTATGTATGCTTGGTACACATATATGTTTCAGCAACTCATATATGTATGAATAGTTAGCTTAGCTCAGATAGGTCGCGAAATGCATGTATCAGGCAACAGCCCAAGCCGAGGTTTGCCGTGGGCCCTTGAGCTAGTTGTCAAATAAAATCAGCTGAGTGCCTTAAGCGCTCGACTTAGTAGTCCGGTGAAGCTGTTAAGACCTTGCTAGGTCAATGGCGTAGTCAATTCGAGAAAAAAAAAAAAATTAATAATCTGAAAACTTTTTCTCTATCCTTAAAAATTTCATCAAAATTGATACAACTGCAATTTTATTTATATGTGTAAATCACACAGACTTCTTTTTCATTTAATCGTGGTTTTATTTGATGGATTTTTTTTCTCGAACTGACTACGCTATTGACCTCGCAAGGTCTTAACAGCTTCACCGGACTACTAATTTAGTGGAAAACTACTGTTGTTTATTGATAAACTTCTGCCAGCTCAGTGTATTATTGAGTTTCTATCCTTTTGTAACGGGGCTACTTGAGTATGATTTTTACTAAATTTTTCCTGACAACCCTAAAAGAGACAGAAAATTTGCTCCATTTGGCATTTTTTTATCTTCTCTGCTTTGCTTTGTCTAAATGACTCTAATACATAGTCATTAAATCACTACAAATTATAAAACAAAGTCCTCTGCCACGTCTGTCCGTCTGTTCGCAATAAACTCAAAAATTACTGAACGGATTTTCATGCGGTTATCACCAGTAGATAAAGAAATTCATGTGAAAGGTTTAGGTATATAATCTGTCAAGGTTTTTTTATTATTAGGGTGGGAAAACGTCCGCCGAGCCCGCTAGTACTTATTAAAAAACAGTTTTATATCTTGGGTGACGGACCTTTTTAGGTCCTCAAACTTGACTTATAAATGAAAATCGTCGTGTCGGTTTGTTTGCCATCTCAGATTCGACTAACATACATAGGAATACTTATAAAAACGTACCCTACCTTCATTGAAATTAATGGACACGCAATGATCAGGCACTTTTCTTCGAAGTAATTCGTAATGTAGCAAGTGAGGGAAATTCGTAGGGAGTGGCCCGTCGAGTTTGTAAACCCATCTGAGGTAATATGTCATTTATGGATTAGGTTTTTTTTTTTCAACAGAAACTTGCTTCAGTCCTTAAATTTCTCTCTACGTTTGGTTTTTCTAAGTCTCTTATTTGTAGCATTACAGCATACTTCTATACGTTAGTTTACGATGATACGATTAGGTAAATGAGTATTGTCTTCAAATTGAATATAATCTTGATACTCTTTCTTATATTTACTTCCATCTATGTTTTCCTTTTGAAGTGAAACTTCTTTAGGCGCATGAGGGTAAAATTTTTACAGATGTAACGTCACGCAGATATGCAACGGAAGTGACGTCATTTGCAATAAACACAGATTTTTCATCTATTTTTCAAGTCTCGGAAATCTAAAGTTTTATATTTGTATAAATATAAACACGACTTATAAATTAGTTCGCCAAAGAAGTTGCACTTCTGACATGTGTACTTTGTACGCACGCACTTTTTTTTAAGTACATCATCACTCCACACCATGGTGTAGTTGCAAATTCCCATTTATTTTTAAATGTTATTTCGGAATTATTAAACCTTTTGTTCAAATAAGTATGTATTGTAGCGATATGTTAGGACGAATAAAATACCTTCTTATAACAATCAGATCGCTTTTTATTCATTTGTACTCTACATCGAATACTTTTGTATATAAATTAGTTTGCCAAAGAAGTTTCACTTTTGACATGTTTACTTTGTACGCACGCATTTTTTTTTAAGTACATCATCACTCCACACCATGGTGAAGATGCAAATGCCCATTTATTTTTAAATGTTTTTTCGGAATTTTTAAGTCTTTTGTTCAAATAAGTATGTATTGTAGCGATATGTTAGGACGAATATAATACCGCCTTATAACAATCGGATCACTTTTTATTCATTTGTGTATTCTCAACATCGACTGCTTTTGTGTGTGAATCTAATAGTGTATTGAATAAAATAATAAATTCTCTATATCGTATTAAAGGTATAAGATATTTGTATATTTATAGGGAAGGAAAGCCTTATACTTTATGGTAATTGGTACTTAACCATTTTCGGTTTGACTCAAACAAAAATACCCCAAGCAAGGTTGTCTTCAGCCAGTCGGCATGCTGTTGAATAGTAAACCGAATGTCAGTTCAATACACAAAGGTCGAAACAGTAGTACTAACCTAGTTAGTGTAAGACCAGAATGCCTAAACTAATTTAGCATATAATAAATAAAAAAATAAAGAAATCGCCTGCATTATTACGAAAAACATTAAAAAGATGTATTGAACACCATTATAAAGGTATTTATAATCTTGTTCCAATAAACATTTATCAGACTAAATCTACAAATTCAGTAGGAATAATTAATTGGTAACAGTCACGTTTTCCGTTGTTTTTTGTTGATAATACAGCAAGTGACTAACAGTAACACTGCTTTAAAGTAACTTAAAAAAGTCACCTTGTATGTAGCTTTGGTTAAAAACAAGTTAAGTATGATCGTTAGAGTTAAATGTTTAGATTGGTCTATCATTGTTTTAATGGTACAGGTTTAAGCTTTATGACTTATGTATTAGTGAACTATTTGAGACTTATTAATATTAGAATGTACTAAGACACAAAATTATCTTTTAATCGGCATTTGCAGTCATGGTTTCGTGTTTTGGTTTTATCCTTTAACCACAATCTTATGGGATATTAATTGATTATATGGTCTATGATGTTTTTTTAAATTATCTAACAGTAATGGCCTGACGAATTTTCACATGTTCACCGGGCTTAATGCTCTCAGTCGCTGGGCAATAAGATCAAGGGCGCCTTGGTCAAAGAGGGTAAAACGCTAAATGTAGAGCAAGATTTCTTCTTGAGCCGAAGCAGGACCACAGGAAGAAATTTCCTACTTTAGTGTGGTAGTTAAACCAAACAGGCATTAGAAAGAACTCTACTTTCATGCTATGATTTCTCTGAAACTTCAGTTTATTGCAGGAACGTAAGTCGATCGATGAGGTTTCTCAATATACTACAAGTAGGCTATCACGTATTGTGTTGTTATTAAAGTTCATGTGTTTTGTGTAAGGCATGGGAATCATTTCATAATATAAAACAAAGTCCCCTACCGCGTCTGTCTGTCTGTCTGTTCACGATAAACTCAAAAACTACTGAACGGATCTTTATACGGTTTTCACCAGTGGATATAGTGATTCACGAGGAACGTTTTGGTATATAATTTGTCCAGGATTTTTTTTAGAACCAGGTCGGGACAACGTCTGCCGGGCCCGCTAGTATATACATAAAGATAAGAGAGATTCGGCACATTATTAAAGTACAGGATATAAAGAGGTTATTTATCATTTTATAAATATAAAAAAACAATATATGTATAAACATAGAGGGTCTACATCCATGAATAAACTGTAAGCGATGCATAAGAAATTAGGTAGGTACGTATAGCACAAAAAAAATCATTTAATCCACAAAGAATCATAATGTTGAATTATTCTAATAATATTTATAATCTCTCATGTGAACGCGCAAGCAGATACGCAAACAAACGGACACAAAAAAAACCATCGAATATATTTCGATCGCTCAGTAAACCGTATTCCTTGTAATTAAGTTTGAAATTCGCTCGATACGTATCTCACGGAAGATTATACCAAACATCTGCTTTTAGAATTACAAATGAATATTTATTTTACGAAACGTGCAAAATGTTTTGAATACATTCTGTTTTTTTTTTGAAAGGTCAATAATCCCTGGTCTCCTCTTCTTGTGTTATTTTTGAGAGGATATCAGTGTTTACTATCATATCCTTTATGGTATCCTGAATCAGTAAAGGCTAATTACCGCTGTCTCGTGTCTGCAAGTTCGGTAGCTGAGTAGATACGTTGACTTAACCTGACATGTGAGAAACTAAAAACAACACTAACGGGTTTTTCACGTGATGTATTGTGGTCACTATCATGATATACCTCCTGGCAAACTACAACACAACTACATATAAATATGTTGACAGTGGTGGAATATTGACCCAGTTGGATGTAGACTATCATAGTGTAAAGCTCGTTGAAGTGTAATCAAATCTCAAAAGATATTTTCTCGTAAAAAGCTGTTTAATGTTGCAAATATTTTCTTCTGTTTCTGACTTTTCCCATACATTTAAGTTTGTATATTGAATAAGGTTACAATTTTAGTGGAAGGATTAATTTATTGAATTGATATGTTTACATTAAACTTTTATGATAACTGCTATATTAATTTATATTTAAAATTATTTGTTCTTTGTATATTCATAGTTTTCAATAATTTTTGTAATATTCTGTATCTTAACTCTACCTTCCCAATACATTCTTGATAATTTAATGTATGTACGTAAAAACTTTGAAAACCTGCATTTTGTAAAGGACTGGCATGATCTAAATACTAGAAACTGTAACAAACTGGTCGTCCCATGTTTCAGACTTAGAAAAACCAGTAATAGTTTCTTAGGTAATAGTGTTAGGTTTTACAATAAAGTCCCAAAACATATTACCGATTTGCCGGACTGTAAATTTAAGCACCATGTCAAGCGGGTTTTAGTGAAGAAAGGCTACTATAGAGTGGATCAATTCGTGAACGATGGTGACGTCTGAAATTGACTCCTCTCTGTGCATCCACTAAAAACGGTATTGTAACGTATAATGTATTTGAAATATATATATGTTAAAAAGATTACCCGGTCGAGTTTCTTGCCGGTTCTTCTCGGTGACTGGGTTGTTTTCCGAACCGGTGGTAGTTTTGACGTTCATAAGCGCCTTATTAGGGCCTAAACTGAATAAAGTATTTTTGATTTGATTTGATTGCTTTTCGATTACTATAAAGTCTCATTGTATTTATTCTATAGAAAGATTTCACCAGTCTCTTCGGAGGTGTGGGTTAGAATCCCACCGCTGTCATCATTATGTAAACAACAAGGATACTCAAAATAACTTTATTTACTAACATGTATATATACAATTACCATATAAGTTATGCAAGATTCACCATTACAAAAATCACGATCCACTTGCGTTTAAAATTGAAACGGTGACAATAAATATGATTAGCTGTATTGGGTTATTCTAGGCTCTATTCGGGTATATAAAAGTCCTTAAACTTATAAATCTCATAAGAAATCCCATCCCGTTTAAGGGGTTTGGGAACTCTAGGTCTTAGTGCCTCGCACAATACTATTTAGTATATAAAATTGTACATAACTGTGATTGTAGGCGACATTATATCGTTAGACGGTCATCGTTCTATTTTATTAATGAAATTAACATCAAATGGCATATTAATTTTGTATCATTATGGAAAAACGATTTCTTTAAAATGTTACGTCGTAAATACCTTGCAATATAGCCTAGCAATTACTCTGGCCGGAGTTCCCAACCTTTCACCCAAGGGCTGCTTTCTTTCAGCTCTTGAATATTTTAAAGTAATGAGGGATTAAACGTTCGTTTTCCATTGGACTATAATTTGAACGCTATATAGCCTAGTACAGGTTTAGGTATCGATAGGTTAGCCGGGGGGAATGTAGACTAGTAATTACTTTAAACTTGTAATTATAGACCGCTTCTGGAAAATACGTCTTACAATCATTGTATATTAAAATTAACAATAATGGTACAGTTTTGTAGTGAGTTCAAATAATAGATATTTATTTACGTTTTACATATTGTGTAAAATTAAAATTGGAAAGTTAAGTTTCTTGTTTAACTTTGATACTTGGGTTCTAACTACGTTGGTAAGATTATTTGAGACTGCACAAAATGTCGGGAGTTTTATACAATGATACTTGACTAGCGAGGCCGGCGGACGTTGTCTCGCCCTGAAAAAAAAATCATGACAAGTTACATACCTAAACCTTCCTCGTGAATCACTATATCTACTGATGAAACCGCATGAAAATCTGTTCAGTAGTTTTTGAGTTTATCTTGAACCGACAAGCATACAAACGTACAGATTTTATAATATGCAGATTTTACATATTTATGCATACTTATTATTCATTTAAAAGTAAAATGATTACGATATTCTGATATGTTACTTGTTAATACTGACAGATTGACAGTTATATCGAATAAGAATTTATCCCGCTCTTAAACTGTAGTTTTGCGTTTTATAATACGCAATATACACACATTTACGCGTCTACAGTTTTCATATACAGCACTAAATCACTATAAATTTACAACGCATGCCAATGTGACAGGAGCGTACATCACATCTACCCAGCGTTAACACATCACTCATCACCTCATCACTCGACGCCAGACTTGATAAATTCACGATATAGTTTACACCGGGCATGTTAGGTGTGTTAACCCTCTCGCTGCGACGCGACGGGCACGCGCGCCGATCCCGCAAAGAAAACATCCGGGGGTCAATCCGTCACGGGGCGAAAACCAACGTTATTTGTAGCAGATCAATCAAGATTACTGCTAATGCGTCCAACCCTTCACTCGTGGCTCGGGGGACGCGCGATTGTTTCATGAAAACGATGATTAAGGGTTGAGGAATTTGCCGAGTTTCATTAGATTTCTTATTGAGTAAACGTGTTACGGCTGAGAGGTGATTTATGAGTGAAGAGTAATTTTTATGTTTTTCTTTAATTATATCTGTGTTAATAATATTTTTTTAGCTTAGCCTAAAGTATAATTGTTTTGAGTAAATTCGTGTAAAAGAACACATCACTGAAGGTTGAGGTTTCATTTTTTTATAATAAAACATTAAATGTATACGTTCATTGCTATATTATCACTAGATTATTGATCTAAATATAAACTACAATTACCTCTGCAATCTGGTGTGACGAGATGTCATTAAAACTATGATAGTTTAGCGTTAAAATTCGGTGCAGTATGCATGTTGTGCTATTTTTTAAATTTTGTTAGGATTTCACATATTGATTCGTATAGGCAGCAAAATCTTAAAATAATACGCAGTAAATTGGTATGGTTATTACTTTATTATTTGTAATTATCTGAACATCATAACGAAGTTAAGTATGCAAAAAGATTCAAATACTTAAATAAAAAAACATAACCTTCAAATCAATATAACATAGTTTAGATTTTAAAAATATACAGTCAACAGCGATTATATGTAAATAAGACAGAATGATCGAATTACGATTATCGATTTTAGACATCCCCTCAAAAAGAATTAACTCCAAAAAATTACATTAACAAAAGCCAAAACACATAGCGGGACCCGCAGATAACTTATTAAACATCGCACCATTACACTTTAATTTCTACCCTGCTGGGATTTGGGAGGGGTTGGTATTAAAAAGGCTAAGGGTGAACGTGCTCAGTTATTCATAATACGCACGTATAGCATGCGTTTATTTTTATTATATTCTTTTCGCAAACACGTCCGCTTGTATCCGTTTGATTTCGCAATCGCGACCGCGTCGCATCGGCAGGGTTGAATGTTATTCTATTCAGCCAGAGTTGCCTTATTTGTTTAGAAGTTTTGAAATTTGCTTTTTTTCCCAACATTGAAAAACAGTTTTTGATATGTTTATTTTCAAATCGAGCGTGCGCGGAGTGCACTTCAGTTTTACAAACACGGCCCGGCCATGAATAATACTGTTTGTTTGTTTATTTGTCTGCAAGAGCGGTTGCGGTCATGAGAACAACGTTTTGGGGTTATTAAACTACATCAACTATGTGTATTTATGTGGATCATTGTTGGTTGCGTCGAGTGTTTTGGCTTGGTGTGGAAATATTATAAATTTCGTGTGAGAGAATGAGGTTGACTATACGAAATAGGCCTGTCGTATCGAGTTTCTTACCCGTTCAGAGGTACGTCTCTGTTTATAAAAAAAGTAACGTAAGTACTAAGCATTAATTTGATAAAGAGTGTGAGGTGTGACGTATGTAAGTGGTTAGTCAAACAAAGACTGATTATAATTCTATTTAGCGTCAGAACAATAAGTAATAGAGAGAAAAATAAGAGAGATAGAAATCATTTCCAATACTTTAACTAGAAATAGGGACTAGGAAAGAGAAGAGGCTATAAAACATTTTTAAATAAAATAAAAAAAAAATTAATTGCGAGGTTTTACTTATTTTTGTGTTAAAATTACAATTTTCTGAAATTATAATATTTTTCTGTCTTAGTAATTTAATATTTTCCCGTATAATTTCTGACTAAGATTTATTGTTTTAGGAATTTCCTACTTTTAGAAATCGTAAAAATTATTACGAAAAAAACATATTTTTTTATTTATTCGGAACGGATATTGACAAAATTTTGTACAGTTTGTATGCTGTTCAGCAAATGACAAACAATTGTTTTTTAATATAATTTATTTATTCACAGCCGATTTTAATGATTTTTTATACAGATATTATTTACATTACGTCACAAAATTGATAGCTGAAAATAATTATGAATAATGCTTTTAGAAACTCGTAAATTATGAGTAAAAATACACGAGACGAGAATAATTTACTCAGTAGTAAACGCGTGCGGCGCCGCGAGCACATCTAGTAAATTTATACGTCACACCTGTAATAAATTGACAGAAAGTATATTTTAAAGTTATTTTAAAAATATGTTCTTCAGACCACCCCTTCCAAGTATAAAGACTTCACACTTTATGATAAATAAAGAGAAAAAAACCATAATCGGACAATATAAATTCATGGGATTGTTTTTTTTCTCTGTATGGTTTATACAGTATCGTAGTAACTTTTGTTAAGCGGTTATAAAATGTCTCTGTCTATAACATTTTTATTGCAGTACGCGCATACCTCACAAAATAGTTGGGTGATGTATGTGAATCAGTTTGAATAATAGATGAGACTAGCTCGTGCCCGCGGTTTCGTTCACGTGAAAATATTTTTTTATTATAGCACGACAGAGTGACGTCGTTGTATTTGATGGTAAAGGCAATGGAATTTAAAATAACGCTTGTCTCCTACCTTGACACTGATAGATTTATCATAAAAGTTGTTAAACAATAGGATACCGAAAATTCTTACACCCAGCTTCGTTATTGGATATATATA
>MU159331.1:164642-215767 GCA_015888305.1 Antheraea pernyi | reverse complement strand
GTCGTGGTACTATACGCGTGGTACATACTATAGCGATATTATTTTCATTACATGTCTTCGTATTGTACAAATACAACGCTTGCAAATAAAAACCGTCTGCAGTATTTCTGAATCGGTTTTAAAACCCCGTTATATTTCTATTAAAAAGTGTTTTACTTGAGGGGCGAACGGGGGTGGAACGAATTGTACCGAAAAAAGTCTATAAATAAGAAATAGACACGCGAAATCAAATAATAAGTACATACATACATAACAAAGCTTCGTAGATTCCGAATTCCGAGAATTCGTAACGAGAGAGTTTTTGCTCGACAAATATAACGGTGGCGTATACAGTAACTCTATAGGTAGGTAGGTACTAATAATGAAAACATTTTTTAGTTTCTGTATTAGATCGTGTGGCAATGACCTTTCGTATCATAAAGCCATAAACAAAGGTGCACGGGCACAGTTCATTGCTGACTATCGAACTGGGATCGTTGGTAGGGGTGTCAACGATTCCGGTTTTTTTTTTCACCATAAACTCTGTTAGATAGATGTTACTAGTATAATTGACCAGTTTTGACGGGTTGTGTTTTATAATCAGCTAAATTAAAGAACGAGTAAAAATAAATACAGACAAATGAGATCGCAAGTTGCAATAGATATCGGACTTGCGCTGAGAAAGGAATACTTAATTGTAAATATAGTTTAGACTAGCTGTGCTCGCGACTCCGTTCGCGTAGAACCTAATTTAAAAAAAACAGTTATTTTTAAAATCATCTGAACGTATTAAGTCCGTTTACTTATCTACATTTCTCTCGTACTTAAGTCGCGTCGTCATTAAAATTACAATAACTTTTGATAGAGTGAACCGATTTTAATGAAACCAAGAGTAAATGTTGATTGAGGATACGCTTTATGATTTTCTTGGTGAGGTTTTATCGTGAACGCAGTACAGTAGCAGTGATGCGTGTTCATACAAACAGACAGACAGACAGACATTTCTAAAATGATTGAAATATATTTTATTACTTATTCCAATACACCTGCAATTATTTTTTTCACAGTAATCTCAAAAGTACATACAGGTCAGATATACATTCTTATTATATATGTATAGATAATAAACTTGTTGAACATCTTGAAATAATTCGACACAATACCATTTGATGTTGCGTGACGACGTGTCTAAAGATGGAAAAACCGCTAAGGTTATATATATATATATAAGCAATTGACTGCCTCAATATACATGTAGGTTCTTAGCAACGCTCTTAACTTGATAGTGGCAAATAGCTACGTGATTATTAGAAAATGTTTCACTAACGTGTTATGGGCGGACATTCGGCGTTTCTCATCATCTCTAGCTATATTGTAGGATTTGAGTTTATTATCATTTCTAGTCAAAGTTTTTTTTTTACATGTAGCACGGCAAAATGACTGCCCAATGCCTGATGGTAAGCACAGTACAATCCAAAAACAACGGCGACCACCGAGTGATACGCCCTCTTCCGTCAGTCGTCGTTACATGTTACCATCTCATAAACATGTAATCCATTCTCTATCTCTTTCTCACAAGTAAAAACTACGTATTTCACATGAATAGAAATGATTAAACACGGAATTCAACATGGCTAATTCACAAAATTTATTTTTGTGTTGCAAAATGTATATCGTATATGTATAGTCAAACAAAGTATTTTGTAATTGCTAAGGCATGGTTATAGGTTACACACAATCTCAATTTACCATTTCGAAGATCGTATTTAACGCTTGCGATATACGTAATTATTGTAGGTACAGGAGATCTCAAAACAATACGAGAAATAATTACTTTTAATCAGAATAACATAACATAAACATAAACATAATTATAAAGGCGTGACAACCCTACTTTGGAACAAAGCCCGCATTCAAAGATCAGTGTACCAGAACGAGTATATTTTTTAAATAGTGACTAGCTAGTCGAATTAGAGGTATGACTATTGCTCTAGGGTTGGAGGGAGAGGTATTTTGGGTTAAATGAATCATTTAATCGAATGAATTGAATCCTGAAATAAGGTTTTAGGAAATTATAGCATAATGGATATTATGTTTCAACACTAGAGGGTCATTCAAGTATTACGTAAGCACTGATGGGGGGTTGGGGGCGCTTGATTTGCTTATTTTTGATAAATTGGGGGCGGTGTGACCGCTGGTGATTACGTCTGCAATATTTATTTATTTAACAGATTTAAAAATACTTAAATGTTTACGTAGTATGGGAGGGGCTAAGAGCATTACTTACTTTTGCTGACGAGGTAGAGGGGGCGGTTATAAATAACAAAAAATCTGCTTACGTTATACTTGAACGGCTTTTAAACATTATGTCAGCTGGATTTGCTTCGTGCTAGCTGAATACGTACTGGTTCTTCCCAAAACGTGACAAACCAAAACAGAGACAGCGTGACGGTTCATCCCCAATTGCATGACGGTACCGATTGAATCAGGAATAGATGTACCACCTCTACTGATGACCGGTTATACATCAGCTGTTCCTAGAACGTGAGGCACTACGTAATTTTTACGATTTTCCACGGTAATAAAAACAAGGTGTGTCATAAGACACAGGATAAAAGTGAAACTATTCTATCACACAGAAACATTATCACCCATCCAAGTACTGACAGCGCCCGACGTTGCTTAATTTCGGTGATAGAAGGAGAACCGTTGTTTTTAACACTCTACCCGACACAGTGTTTACCCCCAACAATTTTTGTCATACAAAAAGGTTGCTGATCATAATTTCAAAGCCCTCTCCTACGTAGTTTCACTTGAAAAACTTTATAATTATCAAATAATTTTCGTTGATGAACGTTCTTGGCGAACATCAACATTCGTCTTTAGTCAGTCGGCATTATGTAAATACGTTCATTGTTCATTTAGGCCCGTTTAATATCACATTGTTAGTTCGAGCATTTTTGTTAATTTAAACCTTTGCCATGTATAGCAGTTTAGTTTGTTCAATTATTATAATTTTGTTCACGTATTTATAACGCCTTTTTGTTAACATTTTGTTTTACCCATACGAATATTTAGCAAAAAGTTTAACTCACCTATTATGTTAATTCCCTTGCTTGAAGTCTAAGTTCTGCGAACAACATTTAAATAAATACTACAATACAATGGTACAGTACATTGTATCATCAACAATTAATTCATCACAATTCCACACACAGCTCATAACTATATAATCATAACTATATAATCATAAGTTAATTATCATCATATCAATTATAAAAAATTATACACGGCCTTTACGAGTACATAACAATTTTCTAATCACCAATTCTTAATTTTAAATTTAGAACATGCAATTAGCGTGTACGTACGTAGAACACACACGTAATTATATTTGAAATGTTATGTCATGTATTTTTAATTGCAACATAGTTGTAAGTATAATTAACGGCGCGATTTAGAATGAGAATTTAAATTTGAAAAAAGAATAGTGCCGTATTAATGGGTGAAAAAAAAATCCGGCTACACACGGCCAGTGTGCATGATAGTATCGCGTTTCCGGGCGAGTCGAGTTTTAAATGTCGAAAAAAAAATTGTTTCTTCGTGTCATTGATTACATACGAGATAGATGCGCCAGTTCTCTGTAACGTCTTTCTATTCTGATACTTTATAACCGACTACCGAGCGTAAATATTGTCAGATTTAGAGGTATTTTTAACGATAATTCACTATGTAGGCATAAAGCTAGTTTTGTACTATATTTTATTATTAAACGTTGCATCTGACATCCTAGTAGAAATGGTTTTTTTAAGTATGGCACGTTGAAGAAAAATTCACATTTATTTATTTATTTACTTAAGGTTCACAAAACTGAGTTCTATGAACAAAAATGGACACGAACCCTTTTATATGTGAACACAGCATGCATAATATAAGAAGACAAAGTCATAGTATTAATACAAAGAAAAATTAAATTATATTAAACATTTAAATACATTTTTTTTCTAATTGAGGCCAAAGAAACACAAAAAAATATATCGAATTTGAAACGTAAACTATTACAAAAAGAAAGCATGCGATATAAAGGGCAATGTTGACCTGCTTTAGTTCTAGCTAATGGTAGATGAAAAGTTTGCCTGTTAAGTAAGCGACTGCCTATACGTGGCACACTAAAGGGTATTTTTTGAAGAAAATCTGAAATTAGAAATTACAACTTAAACGTAAGGTAGGTATGTATTTTTGTGTATGTATCAGTGTTTGTCTGGATCTAGCAGTATACAACAATGAGTAAATGTATAGCTTATTATTTATACTTCTGGACTTCGTATAGTATATAGTTTAGGAGCTTTCTTATATATATATAATACATATAAGCCAAAGAAGTATCACTTCGTCCACGTGTACACACTGATGCTTTACCAATTTTAAGTTATGTCGCTTACATTTTAACGTTAACGTCTGGCTTAATGAAAGCTTCGTCAAAATATATTCAACAGTTTAAGAGGATAACGTGGCCAAACAATGTACACTTCAATTTTATTCATATAATGTACTTATGTTATATAGATTGCTTTTTTAACTTTATATTAACTAACAATTGGTTTATTTATAGTTATACCTGGTATAATATATCTACACAAATTATTTAAAAAACCTATCGATAAATTAAACTTCTATCGTCATTAGCGCTGTCACGTTCTTACTGAAGCTCATGAAATGTAAATATTTATTTATTTAAGTCACAAGAAGATATATTTCTATTTAATACAAGCTCGACTTTAACACATTTCTTTATTTTAAATATTGAAGTGAATGTTATTTAAGTATGATTTAAGTTATTTGTTTTCGTAAGTAGCAAATACACGTGAAAAGTGAATTCATACAGAGTGTTAAAGCTGACAAGGTTTATTTATACACAATGGGAATTACGTATAAGGTATTTAACGATAATAATCACCTGACAGGAATGAATACTCGTCTCTGTCCGCTTGCTCTATGGTGCGTGTGCGCGCGCGCATCCAACCGAGCGAGCATTTTATTAGCCACGTACAAGCATTACGATCCGGTTGCGCCCGCCATTAATTTACCTTATGCCCGCCTACTTATCACTTTTATATTCAAAACTCTACTGTAATTCAACAATATTGTAGTAACATTAATTTTTTCTTTTGTCCACAGATACGCCAAGAGAAACCTTATTATATAGCGGACCCCGAAGTTGACTCATTAGTAAGTATCGCCAGTTTTATTATAGCGCCCTTTGCCTCTTCCCTTAAGATAAATAAAACTTGGAATGATTTTAATATGCCATAAAGTAGTGAACATTTTATTGTAGTGCACCTCGTGAGCGACCAAATAATTTACGATTTGATTAGAGCCTGACTAAAATTTAACGCAGGTATAACGAGAAATATTTCTCGGAACAACGTAATAGGGAAATAAGATTAAAGGGACACCAAAAAAATAATATAAAAAAACATACATACACACACACTCACAAATATATATTTATATTGTCACTCATAAAAAGCTGAATCGCACCGAGCGCCTCCCGCGGCTAGCTCGGACAAAAAGTGAAATAACAAAACTAAGATGGCGGCCACCCACAGCCGCCGTTCGACACGGGTACTTAACCGATTTTTAACAAATAAAATCTAAGGCATTACGAATTGGCGGGCAGCGGGGGCGACTCGCCTCCAACCAAACAATGTTACTTAAATACGTTTTATCAACTCCGTCTGTCACGCACGTAAATGATCTCATCTATTGTTTGCACTTTCTAAAATTATTAATAAAAAAAAAACATATTTATATCTCACAGATTAATAAAAAAAAACATCCAGAATCGATTACGTGAGTGACGTTTCTTCTGAAAGCTTTTCACTAAATTTTTGTCACGTACCAGTAGCTAATCTTTAAAAAAATATGTGCATATTCTTGATAAGCTGTGCCCGCGACTCCATCCGCGTGGAACCATATAAAAAAAGTTATTAATAAAATCATCTGAACGTTTTAAGTCCATTTATTTATCTATTTTATTCTCGTACTGAAGTCGCATTGTCATTAAATTTACAATCACTTTTGATAGAATTAACCTATTTTAATGAGACAAATACTAAATGTCACTGGAAGGTGTGGTTTATGATTCTCATGGTAAGGCTTATTGTCAACGCAGTGCTTTAATAGTGATGTGTGTTCAAATAAACAGACAGACATACAGACCGACAGACAGACCTTTCTATAAATGATTTAAAGGTATTTCATTACTTATTCCAATTTTAATTAATTTTTGCCCACAAAAATGTAAACAGTACTTTAAGTTTGCTTTCTTCTTATATTTATAGATTTAGTATCGCGTGATTTCTTTTTAAAGTCAATCTGTCTTGTTAACACGTAGTAATTATTTCCCTATACACAATACATGCCCCAACAATTCCTATATATATTTCGTATCGGATAATATTCTAAACTATTTCAGTTTGATAAGGGAAAAAAATAAAACCCTTCCACCTGCATGTGTAAGCGTGTATGCGTGCACGTGTGTGGAGGTGATATGTTGACAAATACTAAATGTTACTGGAAGGTATGGTTTATGATTATTATGGTTAGATTTATTGTCAACGTAGTGCTTTAATAGTGATGTGTGTCCAAATAACCAGACATTCATACAGACTGACAGACAGACCTTTCTATAAATGATTTAAAGGTATTTTATTACTTATTCCAATTTTAATCAATTTTTTTCCACAACAATCTAAACTTTAATAGTGATGTGTGTCCAAATAACCAGACATTCATACAGACTGACAGACAGACCTTTCTATAAATGATTTAAAGGTATTTTATTACTTATTCCAATTTTAATCAATTTTTTTCCACAACAATCTAAACAGTACTTTAAATTGGCTTTCTTCTTATATATATAGATTTAGACTCGTATGATTTCTTTTTAAAATCAATCTGTCTTGTTAACACGTAGTAATTATTTCCCTATACACAATATATGCCCGTTTGGGAGTCACTAAAAGTGATAAAAAAACCAGTGGTGGCGATGTTGTAATAAATTAAGAAGCCTACTACCTGGTACGTGGCGTTGATAAGCGTCATTCAGCCACCATTCGTCTCCAAACCAGGCATCGTGAGATAAGAAAACCAAACAAGCAGCGACATCCGGGCGAAGAGCAAACTTTCGTACGAAAATAGATAAATTAACTTATGTTTTTGTCTCGCTGCGTGCGACATGTGGAACCGTCAACGACTCACATGTTTCCAAGACCGTTCATTTTTCTATATATTATTATTATACTTGGAGTCCTTGAAATAAGTTCTTCTAGATTGACCCTGTTTTAACGAAACCTTATAGAGAGTTTAATTTTTCTACAAAGCAAAACAATACGAGTAAATCATAGATAGAGACGTCATTCTTTAGTATTCGCCCTTCGTGTTTCGATGCACGCAATTGTTACCTATCCAGTACTTTTCTAAATAATGCCTGATTACACCATGATTAATATGAGTTAACTTATACACGCGTTTAGACCTCGACAAGATAATATTTCTTTTGCATCGTAATCACTCATGAAAACTTTATTTTTTAATTTTTTACGGCACTTCATCGTCACAGAACTGACTAATTTCCGTATATAAATGAGAGAGAAATAACCATTGTCTTGCTAAAATCTCAACAATTTAACTGTTCTGTAAAATATATACTTTTAACAATTTCATGTATCTATGAACTTGTTTGTTTGAACAAACTTCAAATGAGGATATACAATTATTTTGTTTCGACTTGTGAGTAAAAAAAATGTAAGCAAGGATTCAAAAAATACGATAGGTCGTCCCGCTACGTTCGCTTTTCATATAGAACTGCATCGAGTTTGTGTACGACACCACAAAACATACTTAGCGGCAATAATTTAAAAGAATAATAAAAAACCACCATTGAACGTTGAAAAGCGCCTCATTCTGTATAATTAAGTTCGTCTCACAATTAAAGTTATTCGCACAGACAACAACTCCTTCGCGAAATTACTCGTTAACCAGCGGTCCTGTCGGCCACATCGCCACATGTCATTCGAGCGTTTTGTAAGCATCCCTATTTATACCGTTAAAGGGATATTGTTAAGATCTTCAATATTGCGGTGTCGTGGAAATGAATTCCTTCGCCGGCGGCTGTTGTTTTTATGCGAGCATCTGACAACCGGGGCCTGTTTCACAGTTTTATTTACAAGGTGGGTTATTGTCACCCTACAATGGTATATTCAACACTCCGGGAACATTATTGTTTAACAAGTTCCTGAAGAGGCAATCGACCGCTTGCAATGTGTCGACTCGCGGCCGCACTTACGTCATCGGCTTCAGCTTTAAGTGCCCGTCGTTGCCTTATTCAGGAGCTTTTGTGTTCTCGTCTATATTTGCGCGGCCACTCGAATGCTCATTATAGTTATGTTAAATCAATAGACCTCATTAAACATCATCATATGGCCTTAAATATCAAAATCCTCATCGACGCGTGCTATAAATATAATAAACATTAGGTACATAATATTCAAACCACAGACGATAATAACGCACTGGCCGAAAAGAATTCGAAAAATGTCAAATTTTTATAAAAAAGTACTACATATTCCATTTTTAAATCAAACATCAAAGACTTTTGTTTGAGAGTAGTGTTGTGGGCGTTTTGTAAACATTCGATGGTTTTTTTATTATTATGCCGAAAAGAATTCGAAAAATGTCAAATTTTTATAAAAAAGTACTACATATTCCATTTTTAAATCAAACATCAAAGACTTTTGTTTGAGAGTAGTGTTGTGGGCGTTTTGTAAACATTCGATGGTTTTTTTATTATTATTTTTTGAACCAACACTAAGTGTTTTATTGACCCATTTGGTTGGAAAGTCGATTGGTTACGGCCTACGGAGGCTGTTTGCCCACGTCACATCTGTGTTTGGTCTGTCACAGCCTTTTGAAGGTTTTAGCTTCCTCAAACACAGTTGAAGTGAAGTAGCGTCGACAAATACACGGGGATCGTTTGTGTTTTATAACTCATTAGTAAGTGATACCATCGCGGTTTAGACTTGTATGTGTCACTTCATCTGATAAGTGACGGTGACGGGTTCTTTTGGACGTGACTCTGAGTAAATTAGTTGAAAGTTATTATAAAAAAGGCCTTTAAATTTTATGAAAACTTATTTTGTACTTTCTATATGTAAACTCTTTCATGTTATTTGATGAATAACAATATAAATAAAACTGTTTAAAACTAGAATTCCTAGTGAGAAATAAAACTTTTATGGCTTATTCTGATGACCTATCTAATTAAACACGATCGTGCGAATGACGTCTTTTATGGCATTGAGAGAAATCATTATACCTGATAGTTGATCATTTTCGCACCTTACCAACTGTTTTATGAGAATAACAAATACATTCGAAATTCCGTATTATGAAACTTTGCTGGATATTAAACCAATTTTGTTACAAAAAATGCCTATAAATATAATATATTCATAGCTATCAAATCCATTATGTTTAAAAGACACAATCTGGAGGATATGAACATGTCAAGATAATGCCACTAAACCGCGCCGCTAAACTTCCATCCCGACATACCAACTTGACCTTTTTAAAACAAATTCAAGAGGAGATTACATTAGAGCTCATAGACTGCGATAGCCCCCCTCAACAAACATGGCTCGGTGGCAAATGTTAAACAAAACAAACACATTTTTATCTGGCACCCGCGTCTGTGTCAACGGGCCACGTCTGTGCAAACAGCGTGAGGGTGGCGCTCGACTCCTATAGATTTAATTGATATTGCAGCTACAACGCAGCCATCTCAACAGATGTGCTTCTGGTACTTTACGAAAACATTACGCACGGTGTGTGTTGTTTTTTGTGCATTTATTTTAGGACCCGTGTCGTTTTCGATATTCTAGTTCTTTTTAATCATGTTAGATAAACGACCAAAGTAATACAAATGGAGTACATAGCAGCATCTTATTAATATGTCATGTTGTGGTTTTTACTTTAATGAATAAAACGTAACTTGTTGACTGTAATTGTATGACAACTAGCTGACCCGTGCCCACTTCGTTGGACGGTTATAGGCATTATCAAGCTACAACTTTTCTCTTTCAAATCAATCATATATCTCTCATCGTTAAGGCAGCCTTCGTAAGAAACGTTTTCGTTCGACCATTTTTTCTCCGACTCCCCAGATATTATCCCCTACAACCTCACAAACTCTAGCTCTTTATAATATAAGTATAGATAATATAATTAGTTAATAGCTTCTGCCCGCGACTTCGTACGCGTGGAGTAGTTATTTTGGGCTAAGACGCAACGGAAGCTCTCAAAAGGAAAAAAACCCCGATTTTAAAACATTTTTAATTGTTGCTCCGCTCCTATTGATTTTAGCGTGATGATATATAGCCTATAACACTCACAAATAACATGACTTTCTATTGGTAAAAGAATATTTAAAATCGGTTTAGTAGTTCCTGAGATTACCCCCTACAACGTCAACGTCACAAAATTTACCTCTTTATAATATTAGTATAGATTATGATAATTTACCAGATATATTTAAAGTTGACACATAAACTTCAATGAATGAAACAGACATGAGTTTAAGTTTCAATAATAAATAGAAATTAATCCATTGGCAGGTTTTTTGCTGATTACGATAATTATTTCTTGATAATTGAAACTGTTATATATAATGACTTTTCCCGTCAACGAAAAATCATAAAAATATTCTTGTCATGAAGTTTCCTGGAAAAATATTAGTAATTACAAAGTGGCATACATTCAGTCAGTAATATGTAGTGACTGTGAAAACATTTTTTATTCGGTGTCGATGAACTAATTCACACTAGTGTTGCATCGTTCGGATCAGGAAATGGTACCAATAAAACTTTTACAATTATTACTGTTGTGCCCTCACTCCATAACTAGCATCTGTTTCGATGAATTTGAAAGTGGCCACCATCATTTGTGCGGTGGTTAATATGTATACCTTCGATTTTCCCGTTTGAATAAATTAACAGAGCATTATTCAAATTCGGTTTATGATATGTTATCTAGGTTAGCAACTGTCAAAAAAGTTTAGATAGCGAAGAGATCTGTATTATGTTAATTGTATTTTTTTTAACTGTTCAAACGAAAAAGTACTGGCCACATTCCAATCTGATATTATCTTGCAATGTAGTCAGAGATTGTGTGTAAACCTTAAGGCTTATAATGGGGACTAGTTCAAATGTAACTGTCGGTACACTTCAATAGAATTCCTGCAAGAATGTGCACAGGCTGATTTTTAGGCCATTGACTAGCCAGATGATTACTAGAAATATTCTCAAATCGATGTTATGGCATATAATCTTTATATATATATATAATTCTTCTGTCCGTGTGTATGTAACTGAGCTCCTCCCAAACGGATGTACAGATTATGATAAAATCTTTTGTGAGTGTTCAGATGGATTCAAGAAAGGTTTAGATTCATAATTGGACCATGCAGGTTGTATTGCGGTTATATTTTACGAGTTTTTATATTATTAAGACAGGACAACGTTCGCCGTGCCCGCTAGTAGTTTAAGTTACATTTTTCTCAATACCACACGAGAATAAACCGATTTCTATACGGAAAACTATAATTTTCGAAGTAAGGTTAGTTGATATTCACATTTGCAAGAGACAGATGATAGTGGTAAAATAGAAATGTGCTAATCATATATGTATAAAAGTTAATCGAGTAACATAAAACGTTTAATTAACTTGCATGATTTCTATCTGTAATGAATTCTTAGCTCTGCGATCGTAAAACAAACACACGTCTCGACGGATCTCACGATTGCAGCGAGAGGTAATAAAAATTTAACATAATTGAGATTACCGCGGGATATACATTTGGTTTTATGCTCTTTATCCGCCCAATATGGCACAATATCGTTTACAAACTAACGATATAACGAAACTTTCGTTAAGAAGGTAAATCATTCATTAAAACGTAGACAAATTATATCCTACTTATTTTTGTCCTTATAAAATTATATAAGTCAATAATATAATAAGATTAGCTGACCCGCGCAAGTTTGTCTGTGTGAAATAGGTTACCTAACGGTTCAAATTCAATTTCCAAACTTAAAAAATTCTAGAACCCGATTACAGCGACTCCCGCCGTTTCCAATCGTGAAACCGAACAATTCAGGGACTCATTCGAACACACACTTAGTTGGTTTATTGAATGATTTACGCATGTGTGGAAGAAATATCGATGAGGCCGACGTAGCGCCATCTGCCATTCAGCGACATCAATAATTTTGTTTTATTTGAAATACGAACGACCGTTGAATCATTTGGATATTGTTCATACAAAAATACTAAAATCGCGAATAAAAAATGGGGTTACGAAGCGGAAAATTTGAGGTTATAGAGATATTTTTTGATGGAAAATAAATAAAAATACAAAAAAGAATAAGTGTTCAAACGCTGAAAAAGAAATCTGTATAGGGATACCCTAATCTCCTAGAGGTATAAAATATACTTTACGGCTTATGTACATAAAAAATGTCATAAAAATAGGTCAAGCCGTTTCGGAGGAGTTCGAACATAAACACCGCGACACTAGATTTTATATGTCTATATATGTTAGATATATAAGCTTGTATAAATCAATGTTTTATTTTTAATCTATTTAGATTTTTTTTTTTCTATGCAGTCCCCATGTAACCACAATTTGTTTTTAATCACTATCTCTATGTTATACAAGGGCTTTATAATCAAAGCAAACACATCGCAGGTAGAGTCGTTCCTTAAAATATCTAAAAAACCAGACAAATGACATCTGTACACAAAATAAAATTAAAAAAGAAAAACAAAAGTATCGAAATGGTAACTCTAGTATTAAGAACACAGAATAGTAGATATTATTTTAAACTTATGCAGTCGACATCTTTAACTCACCTTATAAACAATTCCAAAGAAAATTGATGAACAAAGAATTTCCGAAGTTAAAAAAAATCCAATACTCTGTCTATCATTTCATACAAAAATACTAAAATCGCGAATAAAAAATGGGGTTACGAAGCGGAAAATTTGAGGTTATAGAGATATTTTTTGATGGAAAATAAATAAAAATACAAAAAAGAATAAGTGTTCAAACGCTGAAAAAGAAATCTGTATAGGGATACCCTAATCTCCTAGAGGTATAAAATATACTTTACGGCTTATGTACATAAAAAATGTCATAAAAATAGGTCAAGCCGTTTCGGAGGAGTTCGAACATAAACACCGCGACACTAGATTTTATATGTCTATATATGTTAGATATATAAGCTTGTATAAATCAATGTTTTATTTTTAATCTATTTAGATTTTTTTTTTCTATGCAGTCCCCATGTAACCACAATTTGTTTTTAATCACTATCTCTATACAAGGGCTTTATAATCAAAGCAAACACATCGCATGTAGAGTCGTTCCTTAAAATATCTAAAATACAGACAAATGACATCTGTACACAAAATATAATTTTAAAAAAATAATCGAAAAGGTAACTTTATTATTACGAACACAGAAAAGTAGTATTTTAAATTTATGCAGTCGACACCTTTAACTCACCTTATAAACAATTCCAAATAAAATTGATGAACAAAGAATTTCCGAAGTTAAAAAAATCCAATACTCTGTCTATCATAAATCGAATATGGTGTGTCGTTTCAAAGAACATAATACCGCACAAACTACAACATAGGTGACGTATAAATCTCACAAACTACAATACCAAACGTCAATAGTACAAATTTAAATTCAACGCTTGTAAAACATCAATCAAAAATCGAAATAGGGATAGCAGAGCTTTAGGAATTCATGACGCGTCCTTTGGTAGCAATCAGAAACAAATCAAGGCGCTATTAAAACGGCATTAACCAGACTTATAGATAGATATCGATAGACCAAAAATGTATATTCAGCTGATTATATCTTCAAATGTTATCAAAGAATCCCTTTGATATGATCTAACGTTAGACGCTTTACCTTTGAGAAGCTTCTAGTGCTTGGAACTTCCGTTGTTACATTTTAAATTAAAATGAATATTTTAAACATCCAAATCAATTATACAAAAAAAGAAACTGCAGTACAGAAATGCAATATTTTTCATGTAACTGCGTATATAAGAAATCGATAAAATTTAAAAGATCGACAACGTGTTGCACAACACTACGCACAGCGGGGACCCGTTGTACTTTGTCCAGCCCATTGTTGTTCAGTTGGCATTGTCAGATTGAGCCTTGGAATCCGAGACATGACTATGTGGCATACCATTATGATATTATACAAGCAATTCCACGTGTCTCACACAGTCCAACAACTATAACCTTATTCGTTTGTTTTCAGATGGTGCAAGCGATACAAGTACTACGGTTTCACCTATTAGAATTAGAAAAAGTGAGTATTCTATAAACATTTAAGTTACACAAAATGGAATAATACATTTGGGTTCGAAATTCAAAATAAAAAGTTAAAAAATAATTTCGATTATCTAAGGCGATTCGAAATCGAGATATCGATATAACTCGGACTCAAATACACGCGACGCGCTCTCCCGCTCTCGGACCGGTCTCCGTTCCCACTTTGTAAGATTCGAATTTTAAAAACTATTCCAAATTTGAAAGCTCGGTCAGGTGTCCGAGGCCCATTCACGGACCGCGGCGTCGCGTCGTTCGAATATCGTGTGTTTTTCCCTTATCACCGATTTCGGTGTGTTCCGTTGTTAAAACCGGTACGAGTTCTTGCGTGTGTCGCATCGGCAATTCGCGCCGTCCAAACTGTAACGGTAACGCGGCGGGACGTAAGCTTTTTGCTATTCGCAATCAGATATCGGACAATTTGCGCTCGACAGTATTAATTAGTAGCATAAAATTCAAAAATCTTCATTGCTTTTTACAACATGTCCAATAAGTAATGTCGCCCGGCTCGGGAATTAATTTAACTTGTCAATATTATGGTCACGTTTCAACGAAACTAGTTTGACTAACGTCTATATCAAGACGAATGATCTCGAGAAACGAGATATCTCATCCAGCGGTCGCTCCCACATCGGATTCCATAAAATATCCGGCGCCGCATTCAACCGGTGCTGTGTTAGAAACCAGTACCTAAATTCGGTACAAAAAAAATTGTACATATCTACTAATACAACGCTGTAACGAGATAACCTGTAATGCGATACGGCTGTACGAATGCTGGCCGGAGGGCGAGATAAAGGCCGTTTAAAAAATGAAATAAAAAATAATATGTTATTCCAAATTCAAAATATCGGCCTGAGGCCCGGTCGGTTGCCGATGGCGCGATTGAAGAAATCGCTCGATTCGAATGATCAATTTGAATTTAGAATTCAGCTACAACGTAATTGTTCCTTTTTCGAATTGAAGATTAACCTGAATCTATTAAAGCTTTTTTATTTTATTTTGCATTATTACTTTCTTCATACGTTTACTACCTGTGTCTCTGTTATCAAGACAGTGTTGTTTTTTATCGTGTGCTCATATCCCATACGTCAAATTCTATCTCGCGTCTATGGTTTTTGTCGGATAAAATTAAATAAAAAAAAATACCGTTAGTTCGATCCATTTCCGCTTGACTACACACCGTTCACAGGTGATGGCTTTTTTCCTGAGCTTTTGTAGTAATTAAAAATAACACAAAAAATTGTTCCCGGCCCGAATCGAGCTTACAATGCGATCTTCGTTAAATGTACTGTTTTTTCCATCATTCTATATAATTGCTGGGTTTTAATATAGTGTAGAGTTTTTATTAAAAATCTTTTTGAAGGTTGAAGAAAAACTTTTTTTTTTCCTAATAATATACTGGTAGTGACAAAGTAATAGACAAAAACTTGTTAAAAAAAGACACGATCGCTATAACGAACTCTCCGGAGTTATAATAACATTAAAACGTCCAATATCGTTTTTGATTTATTGTTTAAATATTTTAAATATGGCCGACGGCGGTCACATCGCCTCCATGTCGTAAGTACTTCGATCGACTCTGTGATTGGACGTCACTGGCGGGTTTTCTTCTTTTTTTTTACGTAGCCTCCGACTGATTGTTCCCTAATTATGGTTATGTTTATATATACACTTTCATTCCCGCGATAATTGTACCCACAGTTGTTTAAATTTAGAACGCACGTTCTTTTTTCATATCACAGAAACAACTTTCGAAATTTAACTGCTTTATCTATATTACCCAATAGCTTTTTCCCTCGACTTTGCGTATTTTGAGGTACTTGCAGTCCGTCTACATGTCCCGGGACACTTATCTGCCAAATATAATTAATTGCAAACGGTCCAAAGTCGTGAAAAGGTAACAAAGAGATTAACAAACAGAGTTACACTCGCATTTATAACATATTCTATGTATAAGTTGAATGTAATTCTTTCACTAATTTTCCACAATGGTTAGTGGAATGTACCTACATTTTAGAGATACCTCCCGTTCTACAGATCACGTATGGGGACTTTATGAACATACGATTAATAGACACAAAATATACCCGAATTCGAAATAATCATTTGTAAATTGCAAACATAACTGAGCCTTTTCGAGATTCGAACCAGCAACATTCAGCGCGGTGGCAATGGATAAGCGACCGTTTAAGCTACAATACCATCCGTGCGTCGTAGTCCGGTGAAGCTGTTAAGACCTTGCATGGTCAATAGCGTAGTCATTTCGAAAAAAAAAACCATCCGTGCGCATTCGTAAACCGGTGAAACTGTTAAGTCCTTGCCAAACCAATAGCATTTGTAGTCAGTTCGAGAAAAAAGCCATCCGTGCAGTCAGTTAACAACAATTATTACACTTAGAGAGACGTTTAATACGTTTTTACCTGAAACTGCTAATAAGTAACGTTAAAAAGAAAATATATAAGAAGTGTTATTCTTTAAAGTCCATATTTAAAACTGAATCAAACGTTTGAAGTATGCAATTTGAATACGTTAGGTAAGGTTAGTTAATAATTAAATTCCAGATATAAGACTAAATCAAACGCTGACATTTGTTAATTTAAATAGGTTATGTTTAACTGTAACTTTATTTTATGTTATGTTATGTTATGTGTAACTGTACTTTCAGCATTATTAATTCTTGCGTATTCATATTCTAACTTTGAATAATTGAATCATATGCTAAAAGGAGCCAGTACAAACTAGTCCGCTGAACCTGTTAAGGCCTTCCTAGGCAACTAGCGTAGTCAATTCGAGAAAAAAAAAATAGCCAGTACAAATACACTATGTTACTAAATAATTAAACTCCAAATTTAAAACTACATTCAATGTTGGAATTAGCCAGCACAAATGCATTATGCTACTAAATAATTAAATTTCAAATTTAAAACTACATTAAATGTTGGAATTAGCCAGTACAAATACATTATGCTACTAAATAATTAAATTCCAAATTTTAAATTAAATTAAAAGCTGAAAGTGGCCAGTATAAATACGTTATCCATATTTCTTTCGTATAAATAAGAGAACGAAACGAAACTAGTATTACAAAAACAGAATGGTTATTAAAAAGCAACAAAACTCGAAAGCGCTCCGATTTTTTGTTGTTTCTCTTTTCATATTTTGTTCCTAACTCGTAAACGTTATCTGTAACAACGTGGCTAAGTGATTTACGATGTAGGTCAGATTTGTTGGTTTACGGGCCGAGGCTCGAACCTGGGACCCCGCGTTTACGACGCCTCGACCGCCGTTTTTATAACCTTTATACAACACCATACTAATTCAACGTCTGAATTACGTATAGTATATAACGTCACGGTGCCAGCTTGTTTTCTCAACATGTTCTTATTATTTATTCCATATTTTTATTTTACTGATTATTTACACGCTTAATTAATTGTTATTTTTTTTAATTCCAAGCAATTGAAAAATAACGTTATAACGTTATCAAGCCGTTGAGAATAACGTTGTCAAGTTATTTAAACCGAGGTGGGAAGCAATCGAGAACTCATTTGAATGTGGGATGGCAGACCGCTTGTTTATTTAAATAAAATACAAAAGTTAAATATCAAGAAAAAAGATTCAAAAGAATCCGGCCCTGTCGGTGCAGCGCGCGGCGTTCTGAAATGTCGGCCAAATATGCGCTGTCTATATAAACACGTACATATATATATGCATGACATGCCGGTGATGTAGGTAAATCCTGTACATATTAGGTATAGGTATCTACCTCATTAACTTTTAAGATGCAATTCGTAGATACGAAAAGATAAAAATACAGGGACACGAAAAGCTGTATTCCGAGATAAGAGAATAACAGCAAATAGAAAAATAAACCTACATTATATAATACCTAACAGGATGTTTGCAGGCATCCTCTTCGTTCTTTATAAACTCCGTTATGTCAAACAACGAGTGATTAAACGGAAAACGTAGCAATATATACAGTAAGTCACACCCACGTGTCGCATTAGAGTGAAGGAAGTCGCGTATTACGAGAGAGAAACCCTTTTAGTTGCGTATCCGACCGTGGCATAGATTGCGAGAGCAGATCACATCAGCCCACACTCCTGGCACAGCTCGCGAAACACACGAAATCCATTTCACAAACATTCGAAACATTTTATAAAGTCAAATACCTGCGTAATGGTTCTTATATCTAAAAAAAAAACAAACAATCTGATAATAAAAAAGTTCCACTTTGAAAATAATTTCGAAAGAACACTGTCATGTTCCAAATTCAATAGAAAAAAAACATATATATTGTCAACGGTCACATACGTCAACGGGCGATCGTTAAATTACATTCGATTCCAAATTTAAAAATGTGTATTCGTCGAGAAACACTCCATATCTCAATCCGTGAGTCGCTCATTCCAAATTTAAATTTCTGAAAAGAGTTTTGATGTTGGAAACGATAATCGGTTCGGATGAATGCCGTAATATCTCATTAAAGGAATTACCACTCACTAAATAATGTCGTATTCGGAGATATATTCTCACACGACTTTATGTCTTTGGTGCGGGACGGATGGCTTATGTTGTCGTGTGTCGGGGCAACACCGCGTCCTTTTATATCCGGCTCGAGGACAGTTCCAAATTTGAATCCCCAAAGAGTTACGATGTCAAATCTCCGCGGCCGTTACTGAAATCGAAAATAGTACCGGCGCGGCTCGTCGCTCCGGTCACACGATTTGTGGGATTATTTTGAATATTGTTTACTTTGTCGTCCGTGAGGTTATAAAAGCGCTCTCAATCAAGATTTTGACATTGACAGTGCTCGCCGACCGCGATTGTAAAGCGGTAGCGTTTATCCCCGCTCTAGTGTCAATAAAATTCACGCAGCCATAAATATGAATTTCAACGGTCTGGCTGTAAAATTCAAATTATGAACAACGTATTACTACTACAATATTCGAATGCGACGCACGTGCGCGTATCTACATACAAAGTATCGTTATGAAAAATCTCTCGATTAGGAAATTAGTGTCCCAAAGACATAATTAGCTGTCAACAGCGAGGAGCGTTGTTTCCGCTTCCGTCGGCGCGTTCTATTTTCAAATCCGCCAAGACGATTGGTGCCTGCGTGTTCCTTTTTCGAAGTTTTCGATTTGATTTTTTTTTCGTGCACAGGCTACGGCCCGTCGCGTCGGTCCACCTGCCGCGCTTTTATAACATTTCACCGTGTAAATGTTGACTAAAAATTTCGTTAGTTAATTTTATTACCTTATGTTAATTTCTAAACTAATTATGCCTATGAAAATTTATAAAGGTTGAAACACAAAATTAATACTCGACCGTCGCTTCGGGGGTTGTATTTTATACGACACGATGAAAAAAAAACGAGACATGCTTTTTTAACTATATATTTTAGTTTTTTTTTTCTTGTAAAGTGCGACAGTTGGCTCGCGCGACTCGTTCCCAAATGTATTTTTGCCTTTGTTTTCTATAGTTGTGTTTTAAAAAAATGTAGGTTTGTCTACTACTTTTGTTATTTTTAAAGGTCGAATTTAGTTACGAATGTTCGAAGGAGTGGAAAGACTGGCCATTAGTAGGTACATGATATTGATTTTTTTTATTTTCACCATATTTTGATACCTCAACGGATCGATTGTTGTTTGTGTAGCTTTTGCAGTGAAACTTGCAACTAAATGGATTTTATGTATTTTAATATCTAAATTATTTTAATGCGCCTTAAGGATACAACACTAACTTACCTTAACGACCTATCGTTATGAATTGAATGAAATATAAAGTTGTAGATTCGAGATCCAGTAGTAATAAAAGCATTTGGTCAAACTCTGCAGCGGCAATCGTCTTCTTATAAAAATACATTCTACTTGGTTACTAAAAGTTAAAAAAATGAATTAAGTTATTCTATTAGGGCAATATAGTTTCATTACAATCAATATATACAATATATCTTTTTGAAGTTATACTTCTTTTGGCGCGTTAGGGAAAAGTGATGATAGTAAATTTTTACGATGCGCGCGCACACCGTCACGAAAAACTGGCACGAAAACCCGACACCCTGAAGTTAGCTATAGTCAACTTTTTCTATTGTTGGTGTCGTTTTTCTACAAATGTAGAATAAGGCGAAAGATGAAGATTTTTATCTTCTTACGCCAAAGAAGTATAATTTCTAACGCGTGTACATAAATAAGTACACACACTTTTTTAAGGTTGAGTTTAACAATTCGCATTGGAATATTTGATTCGTTACATTTTATAATAAGCTAACTCCAATTTTAGCCGTTCAAAATAATTACATAAGATTTTCATTTTATACATGTAAAAAAACTAAAAACCTTATCAACGGCAAAATTTGAACTTCGTTCTCAGGGTATAAAAACTGCAAATCTTTAAAAAAATTGAACATGTTAAATGAACTATTAAAATTGGATTAAACTCATTTTGAAATGTAACAACTCATTTATAGGAGTGTTATATGGTCATATGAAGATGGTGACCGTTCGTTTGGTCTGCAGGTGCACGAGCTGTGCGACAACTTCTGTCACCGTTACATAAGTTGCTTGAAAGGCAAGATGCCCATCGATCTTGTGATCGACGAGCGGGAGTCAGCCAGGCCGCCGGACGCGAACGGCGAGCCGCGCTCCGCCCCTGACAGCAGCCACGACGGAGCCTCCACGCCAGACGTCGTGAGTACCCCCTATACCAAATCCCATCTCATTCAGAGGCGTGATCCCCAGCTTGCACCCAACTCGACCACGAGCTACCTCGTGCACCCCTGCTCTTAGTCTGGCCATTGCAAAAACGAAGTACGAAAAGGGGGTGCTCGCATATTAGTTAATAAATTCCCGCCTCCCTCGCTTGTTATGCCATTTCCAGTCTGACGCCTGACATCGATCGACATGTCCGTCGGTCGACATGTCCATCGATCTACATGTCCGTCGATCGACATGTCCATCGATCGACACGTCCGTCGATCGACATGTTCGTCGATAGTCGATGTCAGGTGGTCAGATAGCGCCGGTCGCTCCTCGACGCTCGATGTACAGAACATCGTCAGCCTCGAAGAACGGTCGCTAGTTTAACTTCCTTTAGAACAAATCTTCGTTTTTGCAATTGGCCAACCTCTTGACACTGTACGATTTAATTCAATTCCTAAATATTGATTATAAAGAAAATATTACAATTCCAAAAAACGATTACTTCATTTTAACAGTACAACGTTACAGTGAAGGGGTGATATGATATGGGTGCGAACACGCAGAATTACATCAGAAAATATAATTAAATATAAAACAGTGACACGATTCTTATTTAGGATCGAAAATCACAGTCTCGGGGAACTGTGATTTGTCGCTGTGAAATTCTTTTTGATATTATTTGAGTAACGCTACAGAACATGCACGCCCGTGTTCGAATAACGTTTGTTTTGCACCTAAATTTATGTATACGAATAAAAAAATACATACGTATAACGTTGATTGTAATATGTGTATACTAATTAATAATTATAAGGGAGAAGAGATGTACCGTACGTTGGTACGGTGTGCTTTGTGTGACGCCATCTTGCGCGTCTGTTATTTCGGGCTCAACGCGGAGCTTAGATTAATATTAGTTGTATTGGAAATTTAAAAAAATTAAATCAAATAAAAATACCTATTGGAAAACGAAGTATACGTAAAGTTACAACTTTAACTTGCCTAAGTGAGATAATAAGTTTAATGTTTAAGGATTATAAATTATTGTATTTCATTTAAACGATGGTAGATGCTAGTGTGTTTATTGTTTTCGACTAGTAAATACAAGAAGATATACGTAAATAGGTTGTTTTACGTTCGTGGATCGGTTATGAGAAAATTCTTAAGTTTAGTTAGAAAAAAAAAAGATTATAATACGTATTAAAGTATACGCTAGGTGTAATTATACCGTGTGACGCTTAACGTTGTGTATCTTGTGATTGGCCGTTAGGTGCTTCGATTACAATGTACATATTAAAAATATTATACAATATGTGTAAGTATGTATGTGCATTGCGTTCGATAGGTGTGTATTATAGTTGCTTCGTATCATATTTTGAATGTCGCCGTATGTTCCGGTACTTAATTATGTACGAATGATTACCCCGTGACTAATGTATAGTCGTTGTTAAACAGATATATGAATGTGATGGGATCTCTTATATTGTAAAAAACAACAACAATGGAATCGATATTTTAATTGATTGAATATGTCTCTAAAAGATATACACTTACTTTTTGGTACTGCAAAATATTTTTGAAGCAGTTACAAAAATATTATTTAAAAACGAATTAATTCTCTGGATTTAAGGGGCAATTGAGTTATAATTCAATTTCTGATAATTATATAAAACATAATAATAAAAAATACAACCATATATACCGTTCATTACTTTTTTCTCCGGTATGGTCTCTGTCTATGTTGGCAATTTCGCCAATGTCAAGTGTGACAAATTAAACTTAATTTCTAAATATTCAGTGAAATAACGTAGAATATTCTAAAATAGCAACATGTCAACATAGATAAATTACTAAAGAAGGATAGGTACTGTGTTGTGAGTAGGAATCAAAGAGGTTGTATACAATAATCTATTGGAAATATACATACATATACATCGCATAATTATATAAGTATATACACAGAGAACATTACGGTTTAATATTATTACGATAAATGAAGACAGTAAATATTTGATAAAGGATTTCCAATTTGTAAGTAAAGTTCAACTGATTAGTTAAAAAACTGCAAAAAATTTTGGTTAGGTTTAAAAATAATCTGCAAAATTTTTACGTTTTTTTAATCTGCAAAAATCCCGAGTTTGTTTAATATATATTATCAATGATTTTAGCGCATTTCGTACGTGTGACTCAAAGTTGCAAGTTCGTTTAACGACCCGACGCTGCAATGAAAAATATAATAAATCTTGAGCTGTTTCAATTGATATCATTGCATTGTTGTACTAAATATAGAGATATTCTCTTCACAATTCACTCTCATATTCTTCGATGTAGACGTGAAGGAATCTGCTTCGAGGATGGTTCTGATTTCATCACGCCTGTCAAATTGGCTGTTGACATTCTTCCTCAAATATTATTACGAATTTGTTTGATATCTCTTTTGGGGGGCGTCGAGACTGAATTTTGTTTTGTTTGTGTTATATTATTATTATTATTTCCCGCATTGTTAACTTTAACAATTATTTTATGTAAGTGGAAATCGTTGATAACCGAGGGCTAAAGCATAGTCTTGAAATCTCTAAGTTTAGTTATTTTTCATTGTATGTATATGAGTTTGAACATTATAGTAGTTGGTATAAGTTAGGTTTTAGCATAAATTAACGTTAGTTATGTCCGACTTGTTGGTATCGTCAAATCTAACAAAAACAATGTAATATTTGGTGTACGTCCATCTCGTATGTATCGATGTGATTAATTTTATGGAACTATTTTTATTATTATTATTTTTCTCAACGGATTTAAACAATAAAATGTTCTGTTTGAAATTATAACGCAGTTTTTTTCCACATATCGATATATTCACCTCACATTCACACAAATTCGATGCACTAGTTATCGTGAACTGTAATAGAGAGATACTATTCGAATTTTTTTCAGATATATCATTTTTTTACATACAAATTTAATTAGAAACATAAATCACATTGAAAAGTTCTTTTCAAAATATATAATGCTACAATTAGAGTTATAATAATCTGTAACGCCTTATTATGGTATGCACATGTCCTTAGATAAAAATACAACAAGCATAGAAGCACAGTTATAAACATTTTTAATAGAGAGAATATATAATAAACTAGCGGATGTTGTAACCCTAGCAGCAACCCTTGTAATATAGCAGACCAACGGCCGTAGCTGGTATTGACCAACAGCTCACTTGTACATACAGGAACCCGATGGATGTAGCCTATGCACTGAGTCAAGTATACGACGGTATATACTCACCGCAACCGATAGTGAGATCTCTGAGCATAAAGGGCTATCAGGGCGAACAAATATCCTCACACACCCCCGACACTCTCTTCCTGGTACACACACAAGAAGAGAAAAAAGCCCTGATAAACAAAGGCTACGGGGCAGGGGAAGATCGCGTGTTCTGACAGTCCACGAATTTCAGGGATTGACCTTCAAATCGGTGGTGATCCTGCAAACAAAGGGCAGAAGGATGCAAATCCACGATAGTGTTTCACATGCTATAGTGGCGATATCCAGACACACTCACACCTGTGTCTACTATACCGACGTGACTGATGACGCGGTTAGTAGGTTCATCCATCGGGCCATGGACGCTCCGGCGCGGCATATTGTGGATTATAACTTAAAGATGGCGATAGGGGACCGAAATGAAACCGCCATAAAGGCAATAACGTCTAAAACAGTTAAATAAATATATATATTTAAAAAAAACACCCAATAGATGCTCACAAATACGATTTTTAACTTACATATGAAATAAAAATATAGCAAAAAAATGGTGCGGACCGAGAGTCTGCAGATAAGAAGAAAGAAAAAAAAAACCCTGCTAAAAAAAAAGTTTGACAAATTACCTACCTAAACCTTCCTCATGAAGTACTTTATCTACTGGTGAAAACGGCATGAAAATCCGTTTAATATTTTTGAGTTTATCCCGAACACGCAGACAGACAAACGTAGCAGAGGACTTTGTATTTATAACATGTAGTGATACGCTCTGGAACCTAAATTGCTCTGTGAGTTTTTATTACAATAATATTCGTTAAAACATTATTTTTATTAATTTTGCAAACTTCCAAATTTGGGGAAAAACATAAAAAAATAATAATCGAGGAACATGTCATAAAATAAATTTGATATATTTTTATATGCCTTGGGTCTTACTACCCAAGGATAATATATGATGAATATGTTCAATTATCATGATTTATCTCTATAATCTACTGTGATGGGGAATTTATTGGGAGAATGATTTTAAATAAAAATAAATTGTAATCCTTTAACTTGAAAGAGTTGTGATATTGTCAAAATTAGATAGATATATCACGAAAAATACAAAGATTTACCGAGACCAACCGGCTTAGATTAGTGAAATTATTTGTAATTGACCAAAAGCATGGCTTTAATATAACCCAAAAATTTTATATAATCGTTTAATGAATTTAAAATAATGCTTTTTGGCTAATAGACTTCACATATCATTAAGGTCACTAATTCTTCTAATATGAATTAAAGCAGCAAGATTCATTATTTTTAATAACCATAATTATTAATTATGTATAAACAAATATAGCACAACTATTTCCAGACAATATTGATAATGTTGAGTAAAAATACTTCACTAAATATTTAACAGATGGCGGTGTTACATAGTTCATAGCATTTTGAAAATTACCTATATAATTTTAGTACATTTTTTTAAAATAATTGTGGATAACGTATATTGTAATATACAGATACATTTAAAGTCTACTATTGTATGTAGCTTTTTGGATAAAATGTTAATATTTTAACATTTGTCACTTGGAATCAAGGACCTAGCTTCGCTCGCCTTGTTTTTCGTTTTAGGGATCATTTTATCGGTTTTAAGATCATGTTGGGAGAGTCTCTGATGGGTTATAATTGCTAGTTCATTCAACATCTCGTCATTCGAACTGTGAAAGTTCTGTGGTAAAAATATTATCTAGAGTAATGAATCTATATTGTAATGAAAACGTCTAAAGACAATTTTGTATACGAACAGCGTCACAGTATTTCAATTATTAATATAAAGAAGAAATCCCTCGGTACGGTAACTTTTCTCGAGTAATATTGTATTTTTATCGTGTCGCCGTGCGTCATAAAGCGCTGATCCCGGCGGGGGGCGAACCCGGAAAATTGTTTCCTAACTGCGCCCCGCGCGCTAATCTTTTCCACCACTCTTTAGAGCTGTGCCGCTCGAGAATCTGCCGCTTTATACCGGACCCGTCCTCTTCAATCTGATATACGTTTTATTTTTTTTATTTATTTTTTACACTCTGCCATTGACGTTTGATGGATGCCGTGGGGGAGCTTTGGGGTAACAATAATTGGTCGGAATTTAAACTGAGACGTCGTTTGAGGTGGGATTGTTGTGGTTTTTAAAAATAACGACGCAGGGTTTAACGAGGTGGCGATTGTAGGTTAATTTTTAGTGTTGATATCTTTTTTATTTGAAATTAAAAATGTACGTCTGGGAACAAAGCAACAATGAAATTTAAATAACGTTATTTTTATGTAATATACAAATCTTTACATATTATAAAAGCAACGTATATTTGTCTGTCCGTCTAGTTGTTTATAATTGCGAAACTATGTAACCTATTTACAAAATATATTTTTAAATCATAAATGTATCATCTGGTTAAGTTTTAGTGCATACAGGTTTTGTTACGTGAAGGGATAATTTCTTTAACAAGTGATGAAGTCAAAAGTAAATCAAATCGGGGCGAAGCGACAGAACAGTACTTTCTGTTGTTATATTTTTCTTACACTAATAAATGTGAACCAGTATAATGAAGTAGACGATGCTTTAGAGTTAAAAAGTTAAGTGTACAAAAGTCCCTTGCAAGAAATACTCGTAAATAAAATAAACCGTGTATTGCTTAAAACGATTTATTGAAGAAAACATAATAACAAACATTTTGTAGTTCATATAAGCGAAACCACATGCAAAACTAGTTTTATAAATTCGTAATTCGTAGTAAAGTTATGTGAAATTCGCCAGGTGTCAACTCTATAGTCGAGATGTTTTATATATTTTATCATTAACATTAAACCGGCATTAATATATCAATAACTGGTATAAATCCACAACAGTACAACGTACTATGAATAATGTAACAGTTGATAAGCAAAGGGCATGAGCCAGTAAGAGATATAATAAAATAACAGGGGACAAAGCCGGGATTTGGTCGGGATATGAGGCAATTCGTCACGGATTCGTCATGGTGCGTGTGACGACTACAATGTACAGAGGATTTTAACATCAAACCATATATATATATTATATATGTGTGTATACTCACTACGGCGAGAAGTTTTGGTTTACATTAATGTGATTGCTGGAGTGTTTTGCGGGATCTTGGTCTATCATATATTGACTTTTATATTTTACTCATAATCTTGTGTTATTTGGCTGTATATTTTGTACTGTTGGTGGCATTTTACAAAATATAGTTCGGTTATTGTGTCCAAGTCAAGTGGATGGGAAATAATACCAGGGAGTATGAATTTTTATGAATTGAGACGCCACAAGTCCATGGAAAGTTCTCTGACAAGGGGGCCACCATCTTGTCAGAACACTGACATTATCACAACACATTTATAATATGACTATCTACTCGACAATGGCAGTAATAATCTATGATATTGATTGTAAAATAAAATTCACTCCTGGGCTATAAAAGTGTAAACTTTTTAATTAAATATGTAGTGTTTTTTTTTGTATTCTCTTGTTATTTGGTCCTGTATTGTGTTATATTAGAGGCATTCTTCGTTGTATGGTTATTATTTACGATTAAAGTGTATGGAAAATAATATCGCGTAATATAAATCGTGAAATCTTACAAAAAATATCTAGAATGGTTTATCAAGAGGATATCATTTTGTTTGAAAACTGAAGCCATTTCAACACATTTTCAAAGGTTTTCTTTTAATAATAAAGTTAATAATAAATTAAGAAGATTAGTTGCAAAGATAGGAACAAGAAAAGTGAGAAATTATTGTATTTTTAGATAGTTTATTTGCTTATTTAGATTTGTGAGAATGCACATAAATTAAGTTTATTCAAATTGAAACATTCGTATGTATTTGACGTATTACTTTTATATGTACTCGTTCCATTATAATATTTTATCCATAACAGTTTGGTTTAGTGATGGGGGAATAGCATCGTAGATTGTTGTTTCGATTATAGATACAAAGTTAACGTAATTTGCACACTCTCTTAAGATTTTAGAATATTGATTTTATGTGATTTTTATATTTACTATAATTAAAAAGTATTCGTTCATAACTTCATACAGTACGGGTATATATATTTTTAATAATATTCATTTTATTTTACGAGTGGTTTCGATGAAGTATAGTACACGTTAAAAGACGTATAGAACGTCACTATTATATCTTTACCAACAATAAAGTACGATTATTAGTTTCGTCTAAATAGAAAATAAAAAGAAACTTGTTTTGGCACTGCAGAAGCATTTGCCAGTGTCAATTGTTCGAAATCCTAGTAACATTGTTAAGACGTGACCGTTGGCCGATACGTTTTCAAAAATAGAATATCTAAATTCAAACACGCGTTGATTCCAAGAGCCGTTTACTTACAACATTGTTTAGAGGGTACTTCATAGTCATCTAGATAGGCACTCGTGCGCACAAGGACGGCGTTGTTCTAGGAGCTGTACAGACATACTGATAAAATATATTACAATTAATGAGCAGTGAGGATGTTAAGTGCGTTTGCTGTATTTGCTATTCACAGAGGCGCCCCTAGCGTCTGTTCCAGGCAACAGACGTGCGCGCACGCATGCTCATTAGTCGTAACGTCGTCTGTCCGTCTGTTTACGCTGCTATACAACACTGTAAATATTTTACCACGACGACGGTCGTCAAATAAATTCAACTAATTAAATCAGTAGGTATTTTGGTACGAAGTGATATTTGAGAGTCTGTGAACATCGGAGAGCGGTTAGTTGGTATCGGATTACAGAATATCAAAAGGTTTGCGTTTTTTTTAGGTATTTTGATTCCTTGACCGATTTTATCATTTTATTCGAATCCGTCTTTATTGATAAATTGGCTAATAAATCTTGCTTCTTGAGACACAAAATCTAGACATAAATTAAATTGTAGTGTATGTTTGTCCATACATAATTCATGACTGAACTGATATCAACAAGACTTCTACTAACAGACAGAGAAGTTTTCAAAGCATTATCTGGGATGCATATTATTACGCTCTATTGTAGGCGTTAAGCCGTATTAAAAAAAAAAAATAGAAGTAATTTAAAATCGATGAAACCCTATAAGGATTGAGGAGTAATAAAATTTAAAAAAAACATAGCCCTTAATGACGTTAGGTAAAATACGTAATTTTTGTGAAACAACTAAATGTAACTAAAAAAACAAAAGGAGAATGAAATCGCGGGGCCATAAACATTTGAATTTGGTTTTATTTCATAAAAATTGTTTATAAACCTCTTTATTGCATAAATCATGTTACACTAGTGATCTTAAATGTTACTGGCTGGTGAGAAATATGGAATTGATATGTCACGACGAATGTAGACCTCTTAATTGAGATAATATCTTTTAACAAGTGATATACTAAGCAGATTTCTGTAGATCTCAGCTGAATGCGAGATGGAAACACACGCCAGGCAATCGGTCCCGGGCTGACGAGGTTAACCGCACTTAACGGGTGCGGCGACTCATCAGCACTGACCTGAAACCGCGCCATGCAACGTTTAAAACTGTCAATTTTGGCGCCAAAACAGCAAAAAGACGCCTCCCGCCGATCGTAAACCGTCGCTTTCGAATCTGGAACGCGTGTCCATTGGCCGTGGACGAACCAATGTGCGGACGCAGACAAATTTTATAGCCTTCCATTGGCCGTGCAGCGGTAACTTATTTACGACAGTCCTAAGGTTTACTTGCGAAATTTCTATTAATAAATTAGTCGTAAACGCCGTGTAATTTATTATCATTGCGTTTCGCCGTAGGTAATTATTTCCTTTATAAGAATAACATCATTACTCCTTCGCGCGTTACGAGCGAAAGAAAAAAAAACATAAGGAAGAAAAGCTGTAACTTTCGGAATCGTGTTTGAACGATCGTTTCGTGGTTTCATCAAATATTTAAATCTGGAAACTCTTTTCGAGTTAGACGCGTTCGAATTTCGAACTGTCTTTTTTTTTTAATGTATCATGTGAATAGATTTGAATTTTCCCACAAATGAGGCGTTATTTAAATGAATTCTTGTTAATATTTATATGCTACACGTTAATATTAAATGTTGTGATAATTAGATAAGAAATAGGTATCTGTTACACGTAAGTATATGATTTAATAGGTGTTTAAACTTGACTTGAATATTATAAGTAAAGAAAAAACATTAAAAAATGAATGTAAATCAAAATCGAATAAATATTGATATACATACAGCAGCGACTTACGGACATCGTAAATTAATTCGGGCAACAATCCCGAAGCAGAGAACGAACTTGACCGTGCTCGTTACAATGAACCTTTATTTCAAACGAAATCAATACATATAGGAATATTAACTCACGAGATTGTTTGTATGAACGTGTTAAACTGTGGAACTACAAGTCGGGATTTATTATATAGTCTACTAATTAACTAAGCCACGTGTTGCTATGGCCCAGTTGTTGAAAAAGAAATTCTAAATTAAAAGCGTGGCGCCATCTATGAGATATCTATAACAATAGGTCCTACAGCTTTCTGCCAACAAACTAATTTAAAGCGCCATCTGTTCGAGACTGAGCAAACTTTCAATTACAATAATCAACATTTACAATAATTTAATTTGTAATTAAAAAATATTGTGGCCATTAATCGAAATATAAATTATCCTATCTCTCACCTTGGACCCAATTATACATAAATGAAAACTTTTTATGAAGATCGGTTGAGTAGTTTCGGAGTTCATCGCGGACAAAACTCATGACACTGGATTTTTATATATTTCGATTTGTTGAATAAGGTTGTAGTCTGTATAGCATCCGCATATAGGTCCGCTCTTAAAAGTGGAATAAATACCTTATAGAACGTAAGTGGGAAAATACCCTATGCGAGATTACATAACAAGTCTTTTGCAAGTGTTGAGTTTTAGGGGTCGAACGCGAGTGAAACAGCGGGAGATATCTAGTGTTTTGTTAAAATTAGTTTAAAAAAAATTATACATATAACATAAAGGGAGAGTTTTTAGCGAGATCTTGGAATGTCATGTAGTCGATTTTTTATTTTATTCATAATCTACGGTTATTTGTCTCTATATTTTGTAATATTGGTGGTGTTTTACGTAATATAGTGTGAATATTGTGCACAAGTGAATGAATGCATTTCCTTCCAGCTAACCAGCGGTATTGATGTTAAACAAAAACTTTTGTAGGTAGTGCCTATATAAACAAAACAGAAGAAAATGGATAAATAAATATATACATGTATACAATATTATAATAAAATAAATATATATAGATATATAACATAAAACTAATACATATAAAACATAAATATACATACATGCATAATTACTTAAATACATACGTACAAATATATAACAATGACAAAGATGTAATAAAAATGTATACACACAGCAAAGTTAATTATAAATACAAACTGTAAAATCACGAACCCTCTGCCTCCTTTTTTTCGAATAAATAGTGGTGTAATTGAGTTTTAAACTTATTGATAGTTTCGACATCTTCCAGTCGACGCGGTAATGTATTCCATAATCGTATGGCAGTTATTGTCAATGAGTTTGAATATAAATTAGATCTGTGCTGAGGTATCTCCAGACTTTTTGTGAAGTGGATGGGAAATAATACGAGGGAATATAGATTCTGATTTACCACAAAAAATCCCTGGAAAGTTCTAACAAGAAGACCACCATCTCGTTAGAAATATTGCAATGATCGCTTATGTCATTACCTACTCGACAATGGCAGTAATAATCTTCTAGAAGAATGGTTGTCAAAAATTAAATTAAGGAAATAACGTAAAGAAGAATATCTATGAATTAGTAATAATATAAGATAAAAATACATGGAGTTAACTGAAATAACATTAATCAGTTCAAAGTAAGTGGTCTGGGGATGTTTTTATTTTCGGTGTGGTTATAATAGGTAGGGTCATGCTGGGAGGTTTCCTTTGATATGGCACGTTCCATTTGCCTGGCAGCGGGGAGCCGATGTCTTCATCTGGACCGCGCTCTCTGCTGAAATAAATTCATTGTAATACTTATTAATGTATTGCTTTTACCTTTTACGTGGATAATACGTTTCTGTATAAAAATACTAGCGACCGCCCGCGACTTTGTCTGCGTTTGTTTCTTTATAAATGATACCGCAATACATTATGTTCTTGTAATTCAAAATCGGTAATCCTTTATTCAGTTTAGGCCTTAAGGTGGCGCTTATGAACGTCAAAACTACTAACACACCGCGCCGGTGTGGAAAATAATCAAGTTATAGAGAAGAACCGGCAAGAAACTCGATCTGGTCTATCTTTTCTTATTAACATACATACACTAAACATAATAAATCTATCAGCTTATTCATTCATTGTGAACGAATTCATATGTGAACGATTGTGACGTCTGGAAATGACGCTAAGCTCTGTGCATTACCTAAAACCGAACGTAACTAACTGTTTGTAAAAATATGTACCATGAAAAGATAAACCAGGTGGAGTTTCTTGCCGGTTCCTATCGATGACTGAGCTGTTTTCCGAACCGGTGCAGTGACAGTTTTGACATTCATAAGCGCCATCTTAGGGCTTAAATTGAATAATGTATTTTTGATTTTCATTCATTCATTTATTTATTTACAAGACAACAAAGATTACAAATATAAAGATACTAAACTACATAAATAAAATTATAAAATAAATGTAATCTATACTAATATATAAAGCTGAAGATACCCGCGGCTCCGCACGCGCTTTTTAAAAAATGTATTAAAGAAATGGAAAATTGTGAGTGGGTGTGTACATTACAGAAAAGTTTTTTCAAAAACATTTGTAACTACGACACTCACGCCAACTGTAACATGTAACGTGTACATTAGACATATGAATACAAAAAGTATATCGAGTGGGATGGGATTTATCATCAGCAACATAACTGGAAATTCAACCTACTATATACCAAACTCAGTACTCACTAACACTATATAAGATAGTAATGAAAATTATAAGCTAAAGCAGAGCACCAATAAAGAATGTTTCAAAATCGGGCACTTTTTTCCTTTTGAGAGATTTGGTTAGTAGTAGTTATAATATTCGTTCAATAGGACAGGCGAAGGAATTAATCCATACTGCCAAATCTGAAGTTGTCAATATAGGTATTTCTTATATATCCTTTAATCAATTTTATTCTATGTCCAACTTACAGTAAAGGCATACGCGCCAAATATATAAAGCTGAAGAGTTTGTTTGTTTGGTTGAACGCTATGATCTCAGGAACTACCAGTCCGATTTGAGAATATTTTTTTGTTCTCACTATATCAAACACGCAAAACATATATGTAATTCCATATTTAAACAAAATAACAGAACTGAATATAGTCAAATTCAAAAACAAACCTATACCTTTATTATATCACAAGAGGCAAACGAACAGGTGCGTTACCTGATGTTAAGTGATCATCACCGTTCATAGACAATTGCAACACCAGGAGAATCGAAAGTGCGTTGCCAGCCTGTGTTTGGTGGAGAGCATAGAATTATGAAACCGCTTACACTTAACTACGCGCGGTTTTTTACTCTATGGTGGAGAGAGTAGTGAGGAATGGAGGAGGGGGAGGGGTGGTGGCTAGACCTGTGATTAGTGGAAATTAACATAAGGTTAAACAACCCTAGAATAGGTATATTCGTCTAATATTAGAAAAGCAATAGAGAAGAATTACAAAGAAAAAGTCCATAAGTGAATATAAATATACAATGTTATCTTTAAATTCAAACTTTTACAATGACAAAAAGGTTTATGTATAAACTCTCATACAGGCAAACTACATTTTCCTCGATTATATTTATTTTTCTTTAAGCCCTGTTAACTCAAGCTTTAATTACTGTGCTCAAGGGGTCAAAGATATAATAAATGAGGTTAAGCATACAAACACTAAAGACCAAGGTTTCTTCACTTCTATACTGGTTTCTATTAAAAAATTTCCGTAACGGAATTGTAACAAAAATATCTGAGAGTTAATAAAAACAGAGCGTATAATTAAAACGATAAATCATCAACATATGGCAGAGAGAAGTTTTTTAGTACTCTTGTAGTTGTAGTTACTGCCTTCAGGTTGCAAAGTCGCCAATCTTTTAATGTATTCCGAACACACTAGATTTAAAAGCTCAAATTAAACAATTGGCAAGCAAATTAAGTTCTGCTGCATTTGCAGTACGTAAGATTCGCCAGGTAACTGATATTGCCACTGCTAGGTAACTCTACTTCCATAGCTTAATGTCTTATGTCATTCTGTTATGGGGGACAGCAGCTGAGGTAGACACCATATTTTATATATTTATATATTTTTTTAGTACAAAAACGGGCAGTTCGAGCAATTTACAATATGGGACCACGCGAATCCTTAAACACTAAGTTCAAGTAATACTGTATCGATATGTTACAACCGCGTGAGACGTGTGCTTTACTGTACTCCAAGAATAAATATACATAATTGAAAGTCATATATCTGTACGTAATATGAATTATATCATCTTTTTGATCAATTTGGCGGCTATATTGTTTTATTTACGGCGTTTGCTTCTACATAACTCAGTGATTATAGCAAAAGATATACTATTAGTATTCATATATCTAATGTACACGTTATATGTTACAGTAGATGGCGTTCGTGTCGAAGTTACAAATGTTTTTGAAAAAGCGTTTCTGTAATGTACACACCCACTCAAAATTTTACATTTCTTTAATACATTTTTTAAAAGAGCGTGCGGAGCCGCGGGTTACAGCTAGTATAATATAAAGTTTATCAAGGTTAGAATAAAAATGAAATTATACAACCATCGATATCCAGTGCTTGAGATACGGATTATCATATATGACGCATGAATCAGGCAACAGCCCAAGCCGAGGTTTACCGTTCTCAAGGGGCTAGGGCTAGGCTAGGGGCGAGTAGTCTGGTGAAGTTGTTAAGGCCTTGCTAGGCAAACAGCGTAGACGTTTCGAGATAGAAAAAAAAATCATATGTCTACCAGAGCTTTCATTATTCTGTTGCTATTTTATGCATCGTACAACGGCATAACTCAGACGACAAGATTTTTCCAGCCTTCTTGATAATAACCGCTATATTTTGAGTAATTTCAACAATATTGTTATTCTCTTGTAGTCCGGTGAAGCTGTTAAGATCGTGTTAGGTCAATAGAGTAGTCAGTTCGAAAAAAAAAAATCTTATTATATTCTACTAGCTTCTGACTGTGACTTCGTCCGCGTGGAATATTTGGTAAGGGTATTTGATTTTATCAGTGTCATATATACTAACATACATTTCTATACAGGTATAAATATAATGTAGACTCGTACAGACGGAATTCGATTTGATTCTTATTTAGTTTTATTTTTGGCGATCAATCTTCTACATTTCTAGATTACTGCCATTGTCGAGTAATAATTTTACAAATGGCTTGTGATCATTTCAACGTTCTAACAAAATGGCGGCCCCCTTGTTACAACTTTGTAGGAAATTTTTGCTGTATCTTAGAATTCTTATTATTATTTCCCATCCGCTTCACTTGTGCACAATAACCGATCTATATTACGTAAAAAAACCACCAATATTACAAAATATACAGTCAAATAACGCAAGACTATGAATAAAATATTAAATCCACTACATGACAGACTAAGATCCCGCCAAAAACTCTGATTGGGTTTTATTGATTTTGTGTGTGATTTTTAAAATTCCGTCCTCGGAGAAGAGACTTCAATACTAAACACCTGCAAAGCGCCGCACACCCTTGAGCTAGTTGTCAAAATAAAATCGGCTGAGTGCCTTAAACGCTCGCCTTAGTAGTCCGGTGAAGCTGTTAAGACCTTGATAGGTCAATATCCTAGACAGTTCGAAAAAAAAAAACTGCTGTTCCTAAAGCTGCTGTTAAAGGAATGTACCTCTTGAAACGCAATAGGTAGGTCGAAATCTACACAGAAAATATTTTGTTGTGACATATTAAGCAAGCGGACTCTATACAATTTTTTTTTCGTATTGTAATATTGATAGTTATTTACATGCAAGCAAAAAATTACGTTTAATCATAGTATGAATTTTAAAGTAAAACAAAAATCGGGTCACGTGTGAGTAGGCTTCGCGCTAAGGAATCCGAATGGAATTAAAAGAAATACTTTTTCATATAAAACTTTTTAAAAAATTACTGTATGGTGAGACGGAAACCTCGGGTCGCAAGTCCGACTCGCAGTTGGTCGTGGTTTAGGATTAAGATTTATTAGAATTAACAGTTTCAGAAGTGGTATTAGATATGCGTATAATTTATAATATTTAGTGAGTTTAGTATAAGAAACTGTTAAGTGAAATGCAAAGGCCATTCCAATACGCCATTCGAAAAACGTATTACTTCATTTAAATTGTGTACTCGTCACTTGATTGATTGTAAATAGAGTACGGGTAGTCCGGTGAAGCTGTTAAGACCTTGCTAGGTCAATAGGGTAATCAGTTCGAGAAAAAATATTAGAGTACTGTAGTAACGGCGACTACCACGTGATAAAATGTTTTGACAATAACCGAGGAAGACTCTCAGAGAAAGTTTGAAAATAGCACCAATGTCAGAGAAGCTGAGGAGTAATAAATAGGTAGGACAGTATGGGCATGTCATGAGGAGAGATGAAAGTCGTCTAGAAAATGTCTTCTTTATTAAAAATACGTTTTATTATAATAGTTATTAAAGTAAACTCTTTATTACTGTTTATCTTACACGTATACATGTTTTTGTAACATATTAATGGCGTTTTTCTAGACTACTTTGGAAGAAGTAAAACAATCAATCTTTAGTCGGTTACTTCATACTGTAGGCGTTAAATGGTATGACTAAGCTGAGGAGTAATAAATAGGTAGGACAGTATGGGCATGTCATGAGGAGAGATGAAAGTCATGTAACTAGAAAAGTTTTTAGTATGAAGGTGGAGGGGCATATTGTGTGAAAAATGGTATACGTATAAAAGGTGTGAATACTGAGATGACATCTGACAGGGGAGAGTGGGAGAGGAAAACATGTTGTCACGACCCTACTTAGGTAGGATAAGTGTAAGAAGATGATGAAGACCTCTGTTATGCTTATAATTCTACAACAGCGAAAGTTATTGGATAATTAGTTTCTACCTCTCTCTAGTCTTGTTGTTACAAATTGCAATACGATACGAAACAAGAAATAACTCAATAGCAGAATAATTGACAGCAGTTTATAACAACGGTTATTATTAATAAAATAGCTCAAAGGATAATTAGTTTCTACCTCTCTCTAGTCTTGTTGTTACAAATTGCAATACGATACGAAACAAGAAATAACTCAATAGCAGAATAATTGACAGCAGTTTATAACAACGGTTATTATTAATAAAATAGCTCAACGGTGCAGTTCACTGTTGACACATTTAATCCATAATCTCGACGTTATATGTAGAATTAATAAGTACAGAGATTTTTAAAACTAAAAAGGGCCAGAGCACTGATGTCACCACATCTGCTCTGCCCACTCACTTTTAAACGTGTCGCGATGAATTTTATATTGCTCGCTATAAAAGGGTTTATTTTTATTGTATGCGTCAAGGTTCGCTCGCTATTTCTGTGTTCATTCTTAACTTTGGAAAGGTTAATGACATTAAATTAATAAATTTCATTTTCTAAGAGATATAATGAGTTTTAATAAACTTCCTAGTTTTGTGTAGAGTCCTCAGTATTCGAAATCATCAGGGAGCTGGCAAATTACCCGGCCACGCGTTACTTTGGTTCAGTTATCGAAACAGAAATTCAAAATTAAAACTTGGCGCCATCTATGAGATATCTATAACAGTCGGTCTGACAGTTGTCTGTCAACAAACTTAAAGCGCCATCTGTTCGAGACTAGTGAAACTTACAGTTAATAAGAATAATCAACATTGACAATCATTTAATATGTAATTAAAATATATTGAGGGCATAAATCGAAATATAAATTATCCTATCTCTCAAGTTGGATCAATCTATACATAAATGGCAACGTTCATGTAGATCGGTTGAGTAGTTTCGGAGTTCATCATGGACAAACATCATGACACTTGATTTTTATATGTAAGTCACAGAAACATAAAGATTGTACAATGGCGGAAATTGAATCGAATAACACAAAATTGTTCATAAATGCATCCTCGCGACAAGGCGGTCGCGGGGCCAACGCTCCGTGACACGGGGACGGAACCCCGCAGCGGCATTTGTCGGAAAACCTCACGGATTTCCGCACGGAGGGACCCTCGGGACATTATTCCTACATCCAGATATATACACTTAGTATTTGAAGACATTTGATCATGATTAGCGTCTCTAAAAGCTGCCATGCCAAGAGTAATTTATATTCTAAATATGATAAAAATACAGTTCATTTGAGGCTAAATCACCTTAAAACTACTAAAAGTATTGGCATAGAACTATGACTATTCTAAAGTACATCTAAGTTGAACCAGTTTATTATTATAAGTAACAAGGCTAGTGGGTCTAACCGACAACTAGAGTTATGTCTTAATTGAAAGCTTGTTTATCTGCGATAATAAAAATCAGAAATCCATTTCAAGTGAGTCGCAGTTTTAATTAAAAACAATTTTATTAATGTTTTATAACTTTATTGCATTGGATATCACGGCGATAACAGTTACGCAAATGTGTTCTCTTAATTAATCAACTTTCCTTTTAACCGTGGGACCTATGAATTTAGAAACTAATTTTCAAAGCCAATTTTGTGTACCGTTACGGAGCCAGTGATGGCGGATGGGCAGTGTTCTCATAGATTAACAAAAAAAAAAGAAGAACGCCAATAAACACCGACACAGTAAGACCAGGAGTGGAAATGGCGCGTTTGAAATCAAAAATTCGAATTAATATTTAAAAGTTTAATTATAGAACACCGATCGGCTTCCGTAAGCGAACACATCCGAACACATTTACTAATTAGCGATTGGTCACGCGCTCGGCGGTCACTCGCGGCGTTATTCGAAATCAGAATCGGGCAATTTGAATTTGGAACGGTTGCGCTCCGACCAATGTGATCCACAGACAAAGAAAAAACGTTATAAGCATAGACACAATATCAGTTTCCGATTTAATTAAAAATGATTATCATAGAGCGGTGTGTAAAAACACGGCGTGGTTTGTTGTCGATGGTAATCAGGCAAAAACTGTTATTAATAAGGAATGTCAATCATTCCATAAGGCGTACGAAAGGAATTCTAAATCAAAAACACTTGTACTGAAATGGTCACCAACACTATATAAAGAGATGTCGTCATACCAATTAAAAAAATTATCCCCTTTAATAAGTGTCAATTCTTAACGAATGTGTGCATACGTACGATTTTTATTCACACATTTCTTCGTTATTGTATTGAAAGTAAAAACTGGAGCGATCACATTCGACCTTAATTTTTCACAGTTAAGACCGATTTTACAGTTGAAGTTTAAAGATTTTACGACTATTTTTATTGACGCTTAGTACTGACACTCGTTTGTACCGACTGCAACTAAAAGATCATACAGTGGTTAAAGAGTTACTCAATTGTACACCCTGTTTATATGCGTTAAAGTTCTATGTGGATACGGGAACGAATCGTTGGCTACAGAAATGTGAAAGCATTTACGGAGCATTGTCGAAGATGAACGAAGTAGAAGAGGCCATCAAATTTTAATTGTGCGTTAAAATAATAATCAATGAGGCGACGCAACTCTGCGATGTCGCTTGCGGGCCGTTTGCTCTTGCGAAATAGAACTAATTCGGCGAACGTTACTTATGCGATTTTCGAATTATGAACGTCCGTTTTGTAAAATTTAAATTCCGAACGTGTTTATCTATGTCTCCCTGCTGTTCCTAAAGATGTTGTTAATTACATGTAGATTCCGTACCTTTTGAAACGCAATAGGAAGGTTGAAATCTACACAGAAAATATTTTGTTGTAACAGATAACTCAAAAAAGAATAAATACCAAAATATAACATATTAAGCAAGCGGACTCTATACAATTTCTTTTTCGTATTGTAATATTGATAGTTATTTACATGCAAGCAAAAAATTACGTTTAATCATAGTATGAATTTTAAAGTAAAACAAAAATCGGGTCACGTGTGAGTAGGCTTCGCGCTAAGGAATCCGAATGGAATTAAAAGAAATACTTTTTCATATAAAACTTTTAGAAAAATTACTGTATGGTGAGACGGAAACCTCGGGTCGCAAGTCCGACTCGCAGTTGGTCGTGGTTTAGGATTAAGATTTATTAGAATTAACAGTTTCAGAAGTGGTATTAGATATGCGTATAATTTATAATATTTAGTGAGTTTAGTATAAGAAACTGTTAAGTGAAATGCAAAGGCCATTCCAATACGCCATTCGAAAAACGTATTACTTCATTTAAATTGTGTACTCGTCACTTGATTGATTGTAAATAGAGTACGGGTAGTCCGGTGAAGCTGTTAAGACCTTGCTAGGTCAATAGGGTAATCAGTTCGAGAAAAAATATTAGAGTACTGTAGTAACGGCGACTACCACGTGATAAAATGTTTTGACAATAACCGAGGAAGACTTTCAGAGAAAGTTTGAAAATAGCACCAATGTCAGAGAAGCTGAGGAGTAATAAATAGGTAGGACAGTATGGGCATGTCATGAGGAGAGATGAAAGTCATGTAACTAGAAAAGTTTTTAGTATGAAGGTGGAGGGGCATATTGTGTGAAAAATGGTATACGTATAAAAGGTGTGAATACTGAGATGACATCTGACAGGGGAGAGTGGGAGAGGAAAACATGTTGTCACGACCCTACTTAGGTAGGATAAGTGTAAGAAGATGATGAAGACCTCTGTTATGCTTATAATTCTACAACAGCGAAAGTTATTGGATAATTAGTTTCTACCTCTCTCTAGTCTTGTTGTTACAAATTGCAATACGATACGAAACAAGAAATAACTCAATAGCAGAATAATTGACAGCAGTTTATAACAACGGTTATTATTAATAAAATAGCTCAACGGTGCAGTTCACTGTTGACACATTTAATCCATAATCTCGACGTTATATGTAGAATTAATAAGTATAGAGATTTTTAAAACTAAAAAGGGCCAGAGCACTGATGTCACCACATCTGCTCTGCCCACTCACTTTTAAACGTGTCGCGATGAATTTTATATTGCTCGCTATAAAAGGGTTTATTTTTATTGTATGCGTCAAGGTTCGCTCGCTATTTCTGTGTTCATTCTTAACTTTGGAAAGGTTAATGACATTAAATTAATAAATTTCATTTTCTAAGAGATATAATGAGTTTTAATAAACTTCCTAGTTTTGTGTAGAGTCCTCAGTATTCGAAATCATCAGGGAGCTGGCAAATTACCCGGCCACGCGTTACTTTGGTTCAGTTATCGAAACATATATTGTGAGCTATCTAATACTGAAATATTTTTTCAAATCGAACTAGCAAACAAACAAACCCTCCACCTTTATAATATTAGTATAGCTTAGGCTCATCATGGACCCTGTATTTTGGTTCTTCGAATATTGTCATCTCGTGTGATTTTCAACTTTATACATTTTTAATGAGGTCTATACAAATAGTTTATAATATTCGATAGTCTGTGAATGTACAGTAATAGATAATTCATCAGACTATGAACGATCGACAAAATTCAAAAATAGGTATCTGTTATCCGTCGTCCAATGGTTTTATAATATAATATTATACCGGTATTGTTTTGCTCGTCGGCGATGTTCGCTATTTGCGGACGTCTTCAGAAATTCAAAATTAAAACTTGGCGCCATCTATGAGATATCTATAACAGTCGGTCTGACAGTTGTCTGTCAACAAACTTAAAGCGCCATCTGTTCGAGACTAGTGAAACTTAAAGTTAATAAGAATAATCAACATTGACAATCATTTAATATGTCATTAAAATATATTGAGGGCATTAATCGAAATATAAATTATCCTATCTCTCAAGTTGGATCAATTTATACATAAATGACAACGTTCATGTAGATCGGTTGAGTAGTTTCGGAGTTCATCATGGACAAACATCATGACACTTGATTTTTATATGTAAGTCACAGAAACATAAAGATTGTACAATGGCGGAAATTGAATCGAATAACACAAAATTGTTCATAAATGCATCCTCGCGACAAGGCGGTCGCGGGGCCAACGCTCCGTGACACGGGGACGGAACCCCGCAGCGGCATTTGTCGGAAAACCTCACGGATTTCCGCACGGAGGGACCCTCGGGACATTATTCCTACATCCAGATCTATACACTTAGTATTTGAAGACATTTGATCATGATTAGCGTCTCTAAAAGCTGCCATGCCAAGAGTAATTTATATTCTAAATATGATAAAAATACAGTTCATTTGAGGCTAAATCACCTTAAAACTACTAAAAGTATTGGCATAGAACTATGACTATTCTAAAGTACATCTAAGTTGAACCAGTTTATTATTATAAGTAACAAGGCTAGTGGGTCTAACCGACAACTAGAGTTATGTCTTAATTGAAAGCTTGTTTATCTGCGATAATAAAAATCAGAAATCCATTTCAAGTGAGTCGCAGTTTTAATTAAAAACAATTTTATTAATGTTTTATAACTTTATTGCATTGGATATCACGGCGATAACAGTTACGCAAATGTGTTCTCTTAATTAATCAACTTTCCTTTTAACCGTGGGACCTATGAATTTAGAAACTAATTTTCAAAGCCAATTTTGTGTACCGTTACGGAGCCAGTGATGGCGGATGGGCAGTGTTCTCATAGATTAACAAAAAAAAAAGAAGAACGCCAATAAACACCGACACAGTAAGACCAGGAGTGGAAATGGCGCGTTTGAAATCAAAAATTCGAATTAATATTTAAAAGTTTAATTATAGAACACCGATCGGCTTCCGTAAGCGAACACATCCGAACACATTTACTAATTAGCGATTGGTCACGCGCTCGGCGGTCACTCGCGGCGTTATTCGAAATCAGAATCGGGCAATTTGAATTTGGAACGGTTGCGCTCCGACCAATGTGATCCACAGACAAAGAAAAAACGTTATAAGCATAGACACAATATCAGTTTCCGATTTAATTAAAAATGATTATCATAGAGCGGTGTGTAAAAACACGGCGTGGTTTGTTGTCGATGGTAATCAGGCAAAAACTGTTATTAATAAGGAATGTCAATCATTCCATAAGGCGTACGAAAGGAATTCTAAATCAAAAACACTTGTACTGAAATGGTCACCAACACTATATAAAGAGATGTCGTCATACCAATTAAAAAAATTATCCCCTTTAATAAGTGTCAATTCTTAACGAATGTGTGCATACGTACGATTTTTATTCACACATTTCTTCGTTATTGTATTGAAAGTAAAAACTGGAGCGATCACATTCGACCTTAATTTTTCACAGTTAAGACCGATTTTACAGTTGAAGTTTAAAGATTTTACGACTATTTTTATTGACGCTTAGTACTGACACTCGTTTGTACCGACTGCAACTAAAAGATCATACAGTGGTTAAAGAGTTACTCAATTGTACACCCTGTTTATATGCGTTAAAGTTCTATGTGGATACGGGAACGAATCGTTGGCTACAGAAATGTGAAAGCATTTACGGAGCATTGTCGAAGATGAACGAAGTAGAAGAGGCCATCAAATTTTAATTGTGCGTTAAAATAATAATCAATGAGGCGACGCAACTCTGCGATGTCGCTTGCGGGCCGTTTGCTCTTGCGAAATAGAACTAATTCGGCGAACGTTACTTATGCGATTTTCGAATTATGAACGTCCGTTTTGTAAAATTTAAATTCCGAACGTGTTTATCTATGTCTCATTAAAACCACAGTACGTTCTCCATAGCGCTAATTAGGAATCGGTATTACTATTTCGTTCCCTTATAGCTGTAATCTTTTATGATTAATGTGTTTGCTTATGGCGTTCTCGCGGCGCATTAAACCTTTTACAGTCAAACTGATTGTAAAATACTTGTTTTCGGTTTTTAATTGCTCTTAAATGACTCTTGCGACTTAATCAAATTATATTACACGTTAAAAGCAGTACGGTTTTAAAATCGGTGCTTTTATTACATTTATTAATATTATTCAACATAATAAACCTTGCAATAACCGAATTAAAAAGTGATATTATTGTAAAAATATTCTGCATTATTTTTTACGCTGACAAAACAGATATTTAAAGACAATTTTGATGTTTCGGTATTGTGACAGCTCGTGTATTTGTATTTATGTAGACTATATAGTGACGTCATTAGGGAGGTAGATGGTGGAACCTTCATTTGTTTTTTAGTTGTTGCAAGCACTCGCAGTTTATTTCAGTACGTTATAAGCTGCCAGTTTTGCGTGTGGAATGTCCCCGCACGTGCCCGCGCTATGATAATAATAAAATGTTGGCGCTTTATTTATTTATAGTAAGTCTCGCGGCTGTCGCTCGTCCGTCGCGAGTCGCGTCGCGTCGCGTTAGTGTGGTGTGACCCTATGCTCCAACTTGTTATTATGTATACAATGTTGGCTCTGGAGTACACGCGGCCGTGTCTCTTTGTCTTATAACAAATTACATGTTTTCTTAATATTTGTTTTATAACATTGAAATTTTGAACTATGTTATTAGGGTTTCGTTGAGTATATTTAAAGTTATGCATCGACAATGGTGACGCGACGCCCGTTTAGAAAATGTCTTCTTTACTGACATTAAAAATACGTTTTATTATATATTTATTATAATAGTCATTAAAGTAAACTCTTTATTACTGTTTATCTTTCACGTATACATGTTTTTGTAACATATTAATGGCGTTTTTCTAGACTACTTTGGAAGAAGTAAAACAATCAATCTTTAGTCGGTTACTTCATACTGTAGGCGTTAAATGGTATGACTTTTTTCTTATCAAACCATCTTTCCTATCTTTAGCACCACGTAGATGACCACAGCTTATCATTGAGTATATATTTTTTTCTTTTTTTTTTAATAAACTGTGTGACGCTTGACCTCTGTCACACCTGATGGAAAGTGAGGACGAGGCCTAGGATGTAACGCGTTCACCCAGTAAATGCACATTCACTCTTCTTCTTCCAAGTGTTTGTATTTTGAGTATATTCTAGCACTAGCTTTTGCCGGCGACTTCGTCCGCGTGGAATAGTTACTTTGGGCTAACGCTAACACGCAGCGTTGACTCTCAAAAGAAAAAAAACGATTTTGATACATTCTTCAACTTTGATACATTGATTCTTCATAGGTTCTCCGCTCCTATTGGTCTTAGCGTGATGATATATTGTGAGCTATCTAATACTGAAATATTTTTTCAAATCGAACTAGCAAACAAACAAACCCTCCACCTTTATAATATTAGTATAGCTTAGGCTCATCATGGACCCTGTATTTTGGTTCTTCGAATATTGTCATCTCGTGTGATTTTCAACTTTGTACATTTTTAATGAGGTCTATACAAATAGTTTATAATATTCGATAGTCTGTGGATGTACAGTAATAGATAATTCATCAGACTATGAACGATCGACAAAATTCAAAAATAGGTATCTGTTATCCGTCGTCCAATGGTTTTATAATATAATATTGTACCGGTATTGTTTTGCTCGTCGGCGATGTTCGCTATTTGCGGACGTCTTCTCCCCGTTCCCCCCACGACCCCTCAACCCCCCCACTTCCCCGTGCCGCACGTCCCCGCCCCTCTCACTACGGTATCCGTCTGTGCGCGAGCTATATTTTATCCCAAGTTGGGCTCGCAACGTAAACTGTCAGGATGAGCTCGGATGAGTCTGTAGGACGTTCAACTTTTAGTTTTGAAATTTTAAGCGATTCGAATGTTGTGTTGTTGTTGATTTGTTTTTTTTTCTTTCTCAAAAGTCGGTGCGTTTCGGCTTACTAGATGTTTCTTTTTCGTTCTCGAATGTTCGTTTTAGGTTTTGTTAGTGCTTATAGATTACTTTTACGAAGTACTGTGGAAAGGAATACTGATAAGAGTGCCATGTTTCTCTTAAACAAATTAAACCTATCATTTAATTAACAAAAAAAAATTCAATAGATTTTACTATAATTTTGTTTGAGATTTTAGGAATTTTGAGTGTAAATAAACCTTTTACAAAGTTCCGATTATAAAAAAATATTTATGAAGACTGGTGTAACTGAAAGACAATTAGCTTGTTTTCAAAAGATATATGATGACAACACAAAGTAACAGATGTTGCCGGAGACACGGGGAATGTACCGTGAAAGGGACATTAACAAGAACAATAATTAGATATTATATCATTGGGCTTCAGGGCGACGATGCATTGATAAAACGCTGACTATATCTCACACAAGTATGAAATATGGCGGCCACGTCGTCTCGGACAGCGAGTTGGCGCGTATCAAAACTCGGTTAATACTCGCATGATGGATCCTCTTCGGTCCGGCGCGCCGTTGCCGCGTCCAGTTGCAAAATAAAGAAAAAAAAGTTATTTCGATTTTCGAATGACGTTTCTAAATTTAAAAATGCAGATTAGACGTTTAAAATAACGCCGCCGGTGACGCGCGCATTCGTAATTTAAATTCATTAGTGGATTCAGTTCGGTGGGATGTCGTCGCGTCGCGGCGAGCGCCGACTGCGTACTTGTTTATGGCGTCATGTGCTCAGACGCATGCCGTACAAACACCATAAATTATTTCTCAAATCACATCTGATGCGCATTTCCCTCTCGTCTACAAAAAGCTCATGTATCTCTCTCGATCTTCACGGAACGACAAATGTGTAACAAATAAATTATGAAATCAACGGCCCCCGGTTTTTATATGTCACATGGTTAAGTGGGCCGTCTTTGTCGTGCACGTGATAGTGTCGTATGTTACGTCTCGTTCTTCCGACGAGTTGTCACCGTACAGAATTGCAGTTTATCATCGACGGCCGTCTAATGATGACGTCTATTTATCTCTCGGGGATTTAGAGCATTTCACGCAAATTGCATTTTGAAGTATTGCGGTTCAACGTACTTTCCGTGTCATTCTTATTTCATCATTACAATAATGAGAAGATTTCCACTCCAATTTCAATCACATTATTACTTTGCAAGATTCCTATTGACACTTTCTTGAGTGTGAATCTAACTATGAACCTTTATCTAGCATATTTAACAAAATATTATTCTAACTAATACTGCAAATACGCATATTAAAAAACGTAGTTTCAGTCAAGTTATTTCATAGCCAATTGTATAAAAAAATACATTTCATCAGCATCTCCTTTTGATTACAAAAGTCCACTGTCGTTAGGAAATTAAGGAAAATCGAACTTTCTCTTAGATATAATAAAAATTATAATGCGTAATAAAACTAAAGTTAACAAACTTACTTACTTGACCATAGTTAAGTATTTACTCAGTCTTAGATTGTCATAAAATTATCAATAACCTCAATTACTATACATTTTCTATCCGATTTTGAAAACCACTGTTGCGTATTTTTGAAATCTGAGGTCAAATGCTAATTAATGTTAAATGGGCTCGCCCTTGAAAATACCATTCCAAAAAACATTGATATGTTCAATCAATCCATAAATGACGATGTAAAAAAACACAAATTAAAACCTCCTTTTCTTAAAATAGGCTGTATAAAATATATTCCAAAAAAAAAGAAGAACGCCAATAAACACCGACACAGTAAGACCAGGAGTGGAAATGGCGCGTTTGAAATCAAAAATTCGAATTAATATTTAAAAGTTTAATTATAGAACACCGATCGGCTTCCGTAAGCGAACACATCCGAACACATTTACTAATTAGCGATTGGTCACGCGCTCGGCGGTCACTCGCGGCGTTATTCGAAATCAGAATCGGGCAATTTGAATTTGGAACGGTTGCGCTCCGACCAATGTGATCCACAGACAAAGAAAAAACGTTATAAGCATAGACACAATATCAGTTTCCGATTTAATTAAAAATGATTATCATAGAGCGGTGTGTAAAAACACGGCGTGGTTTGTTGTCGATGGTAATCAGGCAAAAACTGTTATTAATAAGGAATGTCAATCATTCCATAAGGCGTACGAAAGGAATTCTAAATCAAAAACACTTGTACTGAAATGGTCACCAACACTATATAAAGAGATGTCGTCATACCAATTAAAAAAATTATCCCCTTTAATAAGTGTCAATTCTTAACGAATGTGTGCATACGTACGATTTTTATTCACACATTTCTTCGTTATTGTATTGAAATTAAAACTGGAGCGATCACATTCGACCTTAATTTTTCACAGTTAAGACCGATTTTACAGTTGAAGTTTAAAGATTTTACGACTATTTTTATTGACGCTTAGTACTGACACTCGTTTGTACCGATTGCAACTAAAAGATCATACAGTGGTTAAAGAGTTACTCAATTGTACACCCTGTTTATATGCGTTAAAGTTGTATGTGGATACGGGAACGAATCGTTGGCTACAGAAATGTGAAAGCATTTACGGAGCATTGTCGAAGATGAACGAAGTAGAAGAGGCCATCAAATTTTAATTGTGCGTTAAAATAATAATCAATGAGGCGACGCAACTCTGCGATGTCGCTTGCGGGCCGTTTGCTCTTGCGAAATAGAACTAATTCGGCGAACGTTACTTATGCGATTTTCGAATAATGAACGTCCGTTTTGTAAAATTTAAATTCCGAACGTGTTTATCTATGTCTCATTAAAACCACAGTACATTCTCCATAGCGCTAATTAGGAATCGGTATTACTATTTCGTTCCCTTATAGCTGTAATCTTTTATGATTAATGTGTTTGCTTATGGCGTTCTCGCGGCGCATTAAACCTTTTACAGTCAAACTGATTGTAAAATACTTGTTTTCGGTTTTTAATTGCTCTTAAATGACTCTTGCGACTTAATCAAATTATATTACACGTTAAAAGCAGTACGGTTTTAAAATTGGTGCTTTTATTACATTTATTAATATTATTCAACATAATAAACCTTGCAATAACCGAATTAAAAAGTGATATTATTGTAAAAATATTCTGCATTATTTTTTACGCTGACAAAACAGATATTTAAAGACAATTTTGATGTTTCGGTATTGTGACAGCTCGTGTATTTGTATTTATGTAGACTATATAGTGACGTCATTAGGGAGGTAGATGGTGGAACCTTCATTTGTTTTTTAGTTGTTGCAAGCACTCGCAGTTTATTTCAGTACGTTATAAGCTGCCAGTTTTGCGTGTGGAATGTCCCCGCACGTGCCCGCGCTATGATAATAATAAAATGTTGGCGCTTTATTTATTTATAGTAAGTCTCGCGGCTGTCGCTCGTCCGTCGCGAGTCGCGTCGCGTCGCGTTAGTGTGGTGTGACCCTATGCTCCAACTTGTTATTATGTATACAATGTTGGCTCTGGAGTACACGCGGCCGTGTCTCTTTGTCTTATAACAAATTACATGTTTTCTTAATATTTGTTTTATAACATTGAAACTTTTGCGAAGCATAAAATTAAATATACTCAACGAAACCCTAATAACATAGTTCAAAATTTCAATGTTATAAAACAAATATTAAGAAAACATGTAATTTGTTATAAGACAAAGAGATAGGGTTTCGTTGTGTATATTTAATTTTATGCTTCGCAAAAGGTGACGCGACGCCCGTCTAGAAAATGTCTTCTTTATTAAAAATACGTTTTATTATAATAGTTATTAAAGTAAACTCTTTATTACTGTTTATCTTACACGTATACATGTTTTTGTAACATATTAATGGCGTTTTTCTAGACTACTTTGGAAGAAGTAAAACAATCAATCTTTAGTCGGTTACTTCATACTGTAGGCGTTAAATGGTATGACTTTTTCTTATCAAACCATCTTTCCTATCTTTAGCACCACGTAGATGACCACAGCTTATCATTGAGTATATATTTTTTTCTTTTTTTTTAAATAATAAACTGTGTGACGCTTGACCTCTGTCACACCTGATGGAAAGTGAGGACGAGGCCTAGGATGTAACGCGTTCACCCAGTAAATGGACATTCACTCTTCTTCTTCCGAGTGTTTGTATTTTGAGTATATTCTAGTACTAGCTTTTGCCGGCGACTTCGTCCGCGTGGAATAGTTACTTTGGGCTAACGCTAACACGCAGCGTTGACTCTCAAAAGAAAGAAAACGATTTTGAAACATTCTTCATAGGTTCTCCGCTCCTATTGGTCTTAACGTGACGATATATCGTGAGCTATCTAATACTGAAATATTTTTTCATTTTTTCAAATCGGACTAGCAAACAAACAAACCCTCCACCTTTATAATATTAGTATAGATTAGGTTCATCGTGGACCCATTATTTTGGTTCTTCGAATATTGTCATCTCGTGTGATTTTCAACTTTATACATTTTTAATGAGGTCTATACAAATAGTTTATAATATTCGATAGTCTGTGAATGTACAGTAATAGATAATTCATCAGACTATGAACGATCGACAAAATTCAAAAATAGGTATCTGTTATCCGTCGTCCAATGGTTTTATAATATAATATTATACCGGTATTGTTTTGCTCGTCGGCGATGTTCGCTATTTGCGGACGTCTTCTCCCCGTTCCCCCCACGCCCCCTCACCCCCCCCACTTCCCCGTGCCGCCCGTCCCCGCCCCTCTCACTACGGTATCCGTCTG
>MU159331.1:137580-164547 GCA_015888305.1 Antheraea pernyi | reverse complement strand
TGTTGGCGTGGCGACGTCGCGACGATGGCGTGCACAAGCTACTGTGCGTAATCTCTCTTGCCGCACTGAGTTTGCATACCTATAGTGTAATTTGAGAATTTGAGATTCGTTCGACTCGAACAATTTCGATGTTTAACATCTGCCTGGCGTCCCGTGACGGCTTATTTTTTAAATATATATTTTAGTAGCTTCTAACCGCAACTTCATCTGCGTGGAATGGGAACTTTGGGGTAACGCTAAGAAGAGTCCTGAATTTGAAATATTCTTCATTGGTGCTCCGCCCCCTATTGGTCTTAACGTGATGGTATATAGCCTTCCTCGATAAACAAGCTATCTAACACTGAAAGATCAATTTTCAAATCGGAATAGTTTCTTCAGCTTTATAATATTAGAAGTATAGATGTCTTACTTGTAAGGCAAAAAAAAAAATCTAATTATATTTATACTTTCAATAAAATAATCATCTTACAATAAAATAATCATCTTTCAATAAAATAATCATTGACATTGGCGAAAATTACCGTCAATGCGAATTTAAGAAAAAGAATAACACTGGAAACGTAATCAAATTAAAAACCACCACGTCTTTGTTAAAAACAAATAGTTTAATAGTCGCTCGAATTGAACTTCTTTATATTGGAACTCTGATAAGTTGGTTTAACAACCCACTGTCCCGTAGTCGTAAAGACCAGACGTAGTTGGTTTTATTATGTTTACTTTTCCAGTAGGGTCGACGGCACGTAACTCCGATGAAAGTATGAGTTAAGATGAGATGGCTTCTCATGACCTCAGTTAAATTTGCATACATAAAACTTTCGTGCTTTCGGATTCCCCGATTTGTTTTTCAACATGATATCATTCTTCGTTGAAGATACGTAATTTAAATATACTATTTGGCGTGAATGGGTAATATGATAAAAGCAAAAGATTTGGAGAATAGAAAATACTTGATATTTTTTTACTGTGTTCTAGTATATTTTTTTATGTTCTTTTTTTCGAAATAATAACTATTATAGCCTTGTTGTGATTTAAAAAGTCGATGCAACGAAAAACCGATATTAAAAAGAGACTAACAGATAAGACTTAATGTACGAAAGAATGAGATATAATACATTATACAGCGTTTCTTATATTAGCGGTATCCTCATTGTCGATTAATAGTATTTTTTGATACGTGTGCTATTCCGAACGTTATATGTGTTTGTATGAGTGTTGTGTGCCTTTTATATATTGATTACGTGTATCGTTCGTATGAATATTTTAGCATTTTTGAAAAATTTTACTACTACCGCGTATGAACACGTTCTTTTTTTCTGTTTTAGCATCCAAACATTTATGCCATTATCAAATGAACAGTTCTTCCGTTTTAAAAGGTGATTTCAGAGTTCCGTTAAAATGGTGGCCTTCTTTCTAGAACTTACCAAGGAATATTTGTGAGGTCTAATAAATCATGTCTTGTTATTATCTGTGTTACAGCAAGCTATGTTTCGCAAGTTATTATAACAATAAATAGATAAAAACCATTACCAACTACATGACAAATTAAAATTGGTATATGCAAAAATATCAAATATCATACGCAAAAAGCGGTAAAGAGAAGTAGCAACCATAGTCCTCTGTTTCCTTTCAGGTGCCCGTCAATACCATTGAAGGGGAAATGGTTTTTTATGTGATTCAAGTAAACTGCTCTAATACGGTTAAAAATTCGTTTTAAAAACTAATAAACGGATTTGTAGTAGTCTTTTTTTAAATCACAAATATATTATATAAACTGTATTGAGTGTTGTGCAAAAATGTACTTTATAGAGGTATGGAGTGTGAAGCATAGACTGATATAAAGACTCTAGATGGTATGGAAGTAAAACTATTTCCAAAACAATAGTGATAAATAGAGTAGGAAGACGTACTTAACTGTGTTTCCTGTGACTTAATTTATAAATGGGTAATGTAATGTTCATTATTTAGAATATAAATTTAAGTTTGTAATTAAATAGCATAGACTTCTTTTGCACGCGGTCACAGCCGGTAGAGTTATAAGTCTGAAACAGTTCTCTCGAGTTGAACTCTGTAATTCTTAATATATACTTTTTATGTTTACTTTCTTACTAGAAACTAGATTTGCCCAAACAAACGAAATTTTTCGAGTCTCTTATCTATATGTTAGTTTATCATGTTTTATGAGCAGCCTCAGAAGTGCAGTTCAGAAAACATTTTTTTAGGAAGACGCTAAATTTTTTCAAAATCTTCGAAAATCATTTTTTTTCTCGTTATTTCACTATTTTCTACCATTACAGTGATTAGGATTCTGAAAATTTCAATCAAGTCAATATTTTAATATTCAAAGGTCTCACAAGATTATTTTAAGTTTCCAATTATAGTGTATTAGACCTTTTCCATATATTAGCATCTGCCCGCGACTTCGTCCGCATTGAACAGTTAATTTGGGCTAACGCTAAAAAACCGGGGTTTTTTTAACCGTTTTGAAACATTCTTCATTGGTGCTCCGCTCCTATTGGTTTTAACGTGGTCATATATATAGCCTGTAACCTTCCTCGATAAATTAGCTAACACTGAAAGAATTCAAATCGGACCAGTAGTTCCTGAGATTAACGCGTACAAGCAAACTAACGCTTCAGCTATATAATATTAGTATAGATTTAGGTAAAACGTTATCTCGTTTGAATTTAAAATCGCTATATTATAAAAGGGCGACAGATCAGTGAACACGGCCGAGGTTCGCCCGAAGCACGACACTCATCTCCATATTAATTAGTGGCTATAATTACTGCGCACGCGCATCGCGACACGTGACGGATAGCTACAAGGCGCTGGCGCAGAGCCTCTTGACCGCTGGAATGTTGAACAGGGAAACCGCGTAATGAGCAGGGAAATTTATTTGACACCCATCTATCACGCTCTGTGGTACATCTAGTTGGCGGTGGGGTGGTATTTTATCTGCGCTAAACCATCTCTTTGTGGTGAGGGGCTTGAAAACATTCTTATTCTCTTTTTTCCAATAGAATAAATGTAAGTTATTCTAGAAAGTGCATTTCAATTCTTTATACGTTTTTTTGACAACTAATCGTCTAGGTTATTGCTGCCATAGTAGGTAATAATTATTAGAAATTTCTTGTGATACTTTCAATGTTCTAACAAGATGGTGGCCTTCTTGTTAGAACTATCCAGTGAGGTTTTAGGGTATCTCAGAATTCACGCTCAGTAATATTATTTCCATCCACGTCACTTATGCACAATAACCGAACTATGTTACGTAAAATGCCACCAATATAACAAAATATATAGTCAAATAACACAAGATCTCGCTAAAATCTTATCTTATCATCTTAGATCCGATTCGTATTTAAAATCAAATGAGGTTATGGCTAAAAATAGTTTATAAGGAATAAAAACAATTTTTACCAATACAATAACTCCTTCTTTTTTCAATATACCGGAATTATCAGCATAAACGTTAAATATTTGTTAGTTATTAGTTTTAAATGCTGAGCAATTGCTGACAATATTTATTATCCGTATTTATTCAGTGAAACTCACCGTATTTGTGGACGATGAGAGATGCGAGAAGAAAAGAAAAAAAAAGAAAATCAGAGTGGTGATATAAATCGATATTGATGGCGATACTGATTATGGCTATGACCGTTTTTTTATTTCTTTCACAATTAAATATCATAGTTATTAGGTAGGACATGATAGTCGGAAAATATGCTGGCTATCGTCAAACGAACATCAACTGAACAGACTAGCAGGACTAAATTGGTAGGGCTCCATGGTTACTTAGGTATTTAGTTTGCTGGTTATTTAGATAAATGAGGTTATGGCTAAAAATAGTTTATAAGGAATAAAAACAATTTTTACCAATACAATAACTCCTTCTTTTTTCAATATACCGGAATTATCAGCATAAACGTTAAATATTTGTTAGTTATTAGTTTTAAATGCTGAGCAATTGCTGACAATATTTATTATCTGTATTTATTCAGTGAAACTCAGCGTATTTGTGGACGATGAAAGATGCGAGAAGAAAACAAAAACATTAGAAAATCGGAGTGGTGATATAAATCGACATTAATGGCTCGATACTGATTATGGCTATGACCATTTTTTTATTTCTTTCACAATTAAATGTCATAGTTATTAGGTAGGACATGATAGTCGGAAAATATGCTGGCTATCGTCAAACGAACATCAACTTGTTCGACAATCTAGCAGGACGAAATTGGTAGGGCTCCATGGTTACTTAGGTATTTAGTTTGCTGGTTATTTAGATATTAATAATTTTGTGTACGTTTGTACCGCATTTTTTCTCTTTGTCAAGGCGTTTTTGCATTTACTGGTTCTAATATTCGATGAATTTGGTTACAGTTCTATGTAAAAAAAATTATAACATTTTATTCGTTTATTTATTTGTTATATTATTTTAAGCAATATAGAGGTGCGAATTAAATGTTAAACGTGACTAAACTATAAGGCCTAGTAAAGTGGTGCCAGATTTTCTAATTTTATTTTAGGAATACTGAAACGATTCCTAATTAAACTGAATAGGATTGTTCAAATTGTCATATAAAGTTAGAATAGAATATAGAATAACAAAATTGTATGAATAAAACATAAAAATATTAAATAACCAAACAAGCAGTTCTATGTAAAAAAAATTATAACATTTTATTCGTTTATTTATTTGTTATATTATTTTAAGCAATATAGAGAGTGCGAATTAAATGTTAAACGTGACTAAACTATAAGGCCTAGTAAAGTGGTGCCCGATTTTCTAATTATTTTAGGAATACTGAAACGATTCCTAATTAAACTGAATAGGATTGTTCAAATTGTCATATAAAGTTAGAATAGAATAACAAAATTGTATGAATTAAAAATAAAAATATTAAATAACCAAACAAGTTCCGGTCAAAAACTTTTGAATATTTTTAAAATAAATAACTCGAATGCTCTCTAATAAATTTCTCATGTAAATAAAGCGATAAATCATAGATATATTAGTTGTCGATTAATCCTGAAGTGTTATGAAAAAAAAACAACGCAATCGACGATTAAGGAGTGTTAACACTAATCGACTGTCAATTAAAAACGTTAGATTCATCCGACACGTCGATATCGGCAATCGATCGGCCGATGTCGGACCGTTTTGCGTCGCTGTCGCGCTGCGTCGGGAATACATATTAATCGTTTTACACGAAAGTAAATTAAGTTGGCACGTTAATGTTATGCGGTTCACGTCCGATCTAAACTTGTTAGACGGCCATTGTGTCTGTGTGTTTCGAGCGACGGTGACACGATTTTTGATGTGTTACGGGTGGTAAGAGTCAACTGAGCGCTCTGTTCTTTTTTTCTCTTTGGTCCGTCCGACCGGACCTGTGGTACTGTCTCGGTGCAAAGATTATTAAGAACAGACGGTTGCTTTCGTATTAATGTGAATTAATTCGTAACTAGTGAGCGCCCAGAGGTCGACATTTGACCATAGTTCATTGATTTTTTAAAGTTTGAATTTTATTAGGGAATCTATTGTCAAAGGGTATTTATTCATAATATCATTGTAGAATGTAGAATGAAAAAGGGTAATTGGAACGTAAGAGTAAAATAATACATACAGTCGAGCATAGGAACCTCCTTCACAACCTTTTTTGAAGTTTTTTATTGACAGATGTCAAAATGTCTTTTTTTTTTACATGTGTGTATATGTTGTGTAAAATTGAAGCAGTAGTGTGAGTAATGCATATTTTAATTAATTTAATGTACTTCTAATGCATTTTATATAAAATAAATAGGTTTCTGCACTTCTCCTCCATATAAACTTTAACTATGCCAAATTTCACGTTCATCCGTTCGCCCAGTTCCGTTAAAAAGGGATACAAAATTTACGTATTAATATAATGATATTGCGTAAAATAAAAACGTGCACTATGATATGTCACAATCGAACCATAAAGAATAGATGCATTGATTGAGTTTTCCATTATAAGGTAGTTGTGATTTCTTATCGTATCTAGATGAAGATAGTTACATTAATCTTGTGAAACTGGTTCCTTTTGAAATTGTATGTGTCGTATGAAATTCTGATTTTTATTTTTGACGATGTCGTTTAATATGGTAGACATGTTAAACCGAGAGTGGGACTGGTTCTCAAAGTGCGTGTGCTGGAACACAGCAACAGGTGCTTGGTGACAGTTTCCCAACTTGATGAAGTTAGTTAGCCAGGTGGACTTAAAATAAACTTTACTAAAACTTTGACTCAGTTTGCATGAATTCGAACTACATCATCAACTGAGCCATCATTACGTCGATTACAGGTGTTTGGTGATTTAAGGGTAGTAGTTAGCTAGGTAGGCATCATAAGTTACCATTACCACCATTCAATTGTTTTATTATGTCTTCCTTCACCGAGCTAAAGTTTATTGAGGGAGGCGAACTTACTTCAATTGAACTGTGTCCTAACACGCTATATATCTTAAGGATTTGTTCTTTTAATTTTTGTTACATATTTTGACCGACTAGACGTCTGTATAGCATATGGGCTCCTATTGAAAATCAGCACTGCAGTACTGCTGTATTGCAGCATATTTGTTGAATGGGTTTCCCAGTTGTTGAACATTTTGTTATTCACATATGTGTATATATAATCTAATTGTTTTGCTGGTTCCAATAATAACCCATTTCTTTCTTCCCACTGAGATATCATTACAATAATATTGAAATAAACAAAAAACACGGAGACGATTTGACTGTTCGCTCTCATTATAGTCTGTTTACAAGAATTTAAAATCCACTTGAATGTAATTTATGCGCATACTAATTCTGTGAATGGGAAAAAATGTAGACAAATATATGATTTTGTATTTTTTCGCAAAAAAATTTAGTATTCTGTCAATGTCACGCTGCGTCTGAAACGGATACACGACTCAATTGATATAATATGGGAAATGCTTTAGCATTTATCGTTTTTAAATATTATTTATGGTCATTTCTGTCCGTCCGTATTCTTTAAAATATTTTCTAGATTTTATAGTTTAACCAGAATCTCATCTGATGTTAAATGACTCACGTAGTCTAAGATGGGAAACAACTCAATTGATATAATATGGGAAATGCTTTGGTATTTATCGTTTATTTTTTTATATTATTTATGGTCATTTCTGTCGGCCCGTATTCTTTAAAATATTTTCTAGGTTTTATAGTTTAACCAGAATCTCATCTGATGTTAAATGACTCACGTAGTCTAAGATGGGAAACACGTCAAACCTCGAGGGGACTGGATCCCCTGGTGCAGCTATCGGAAAACACTAACAGGTGCTTAACGACAAATCTTCAACTTGAGGATGGTAGTTAGCCAGGCGAACTTGTACCACCGAACAAAAAAGGTCTAATCGTCTGTTATTCGCTAGATAAATTTCGACAACGGAGAGATTTAACTTAGCAATAAAATTCAGTCCGCTTGACAATCTTGAATCATAATTAACTTACAATTTATTAGCGACAGATCACATATTTATATCTATATATTGAGTTTATTGGTTCGTTTGTCTTATATCCTTTATCAACTGATTGCTTTAATGAAGTAAAAAAATCATAACATGAAAGTACGTACTTTTCAATTCAACTGCAGGCTAATTAATGTCCGGTCCTAGTAATACAAATTGTATTACTAGTTTTGTCGGCGGCTTTACACGCGTTTATTGTTCTTTGCTGTTAGTATTGCTTGTAATCTATTGTAATGGTAGAGTTGTTTGAACCGTTGAGATATCAATACAATGTCCGCAAGTACGAACCCTCTCATATGCCAACGAATTTTTCGGCATCTGCGTGCATTTACTAATTTAAATTGGTAACAGTATCGGCTGACGGTGAAAGAAAACATCGCGAGGAAACCTGGCTCTCAGAAATGTTCTTGTAGTATACAGTAGGTATATGGGAAAAACGAAAATTGTGGATTTCTCAGAGTTTCAAATCGCCAATATATCGTGGGCTTGCGTGATGATTATGCCTAGACGTTGCTTCAGGAAGAGGCTTATGGCCCTGCAGTGAGTCTCCTACAGGCTGATGATAATCGTTTGTGGTTAAAAAAATGGTTTTTCTACAAAAGTAAAGTGATTGAACTATTACTGAACTTGATTTTAGCACCTATGGGACAGCAGGACAACTGTCCCAGTGGAAAAAACACTCAGGCGTTCCACTTTTAATGAAAGTTGTTTATACAGTGTAGCAGGTTATTCATCTGAGGTACAAAAAATTAAAAAGTGACACCTGCAAACCCGCGGGTGAAGAGGCTTATGGCCCTGCAGTGAGTCTCCTACAGGCTGATGATAGTTGTTTGTAGTTAATCAATTGAGTTTAAAAAAATGGTTTTTGTACAAAAGTAAAGTGATTGAACTATTATTAAACTTGATTTTAGCACCTATGGGACAGCAGGACAACTGTCCCAGTGGAAAAAACACTCAGGCGTTCCAATTTTAATGAAAGTTGTTTGTACAGTGTAGGAGCTTATTCATCCGCTTGATTTTAGCACCTATGGGACAGCAGGACAACTGTCCCAGTGGAAAAAACACTCAGGCGTTCCACTTTTAATGAAAGTTGTTTATACAGTGTAGCAGGTTATTCATCTGAGGTACAAAAAATTAAAAAGTGACACCTGCAAACCCGCGGGTGAAATCTAGTATTAAGAATATACTAGTGGGCGCTCAGTGGTCGACATTCGACCATAGTTCATTGATTTTTTTAAGTTTGAACTTTATTAGGGTTCATGTGTGAAAGGGATTCTATAATCAAAGGTTTTCATCATGGCTGCTCAGTTATTTTTCACTATTTTTTTCATATTATATAAACATAGAAAATCGATGACTAAATGAAAATTGAAATTAATTATAAATTTGGAACAAAAACAGGCGGTAAATAAGGTGGTAAAGCTCTCAAATTGTAAGTAAACATAACTGTACGAAAATAAATAAATTTTTCGCAACTCATGACACAACTTTCAATTAATTTTACACGACATCATGGGTGGTATTTCTGGGTGATATTGAATTAAATGTATCTCATTGCTTGGAAAAGTAATGGTACTCATTAGAATTAAATGATGAATCCAAAACAAAAATGATCTAAGTTATGGATTACTTTCATGAGCAAACCAATTTTCTTATTTTGATTTAAAAACGTATTTTTTGGCTCATTTTTTTTATTGAATCATCATTTGAAGTGAGTTCACCATAAAAAAATACTAAAAATTAAAGTATTTATTTTGGTAATATTGCTTTACTCTTATGACCACATTGAGCAAATTGACTCGAAGTGATGCTTTCAGCTAAATATTTTGACTTTCAATAGGACCAAAGAGAATGATTATTATTTCAGTGGTTCCATAAATTTACTTAAGATAAATTATTTACCAATTAATTATTAAAGTATATTATGAATTTACATATTATATTATTATAAAATTAAGCTACAATTTAACCAGATTTCAAAGAGCATGTAAGGCACGCAACGTCAGTCATGTAAAAAATATTGAAAAAGTAATTGGAACGTAAGAGTAAAATGACGGATGTCAAAATGTCTTTTTCATTTACATGTGTGTATATGTTGTGTAAAATTCAAGCAGTAGTATGAGTAATGTGTATTTAAATTAATTTAATATTCTTGCAATGCATTTTATATTAAAAAAATAGCTTCCTGCACTTCTCCTCCATATAAACTTTGACTATGCCAAATTTCAAGTTCATCCGTTAGCACAATTCGCTTAAAAAGGGGTACAAAGTTTTGGTTTCACGTATTAATATATGTCTTTATGACTTTCTCACGACCACATAAAAACATCCTGAACAAGAGCATCGACACACAAATTTTAGTAGTGGCATATAACAGTTCTAATTAGTGTTGCCACATCCATAAAAATCCGTAGAAATTAATTCCATGATTTAAAAAATTATAATTCTTCAAACGACTGTCGTGTAGAATACACAAGTGATGGAGCTCGTACCGCTGCAGCTTACGTGTGTGTTCAATTCGTTTTTTGGATTCAAAATTGTAACGATTTCCAGTTTTACGTGGACGCATTGCTGTTTTTTGTGTCTTTTTTTTTCATTAAATAGTATTTAGCTTCTTTCTCTTTCTCGTTTTATTCGGTACAATGATAAGTGTAGTAGGAATGAACCCAATTAAATGGTGTATTTATTACATCTATGGTTTTATTTTGTAACTTATATTAAATTTCCAACATAAACAACTCAGAAGCAAGTCGTATATTATATTTACCAACAGTAACATTATTTTATACGTAGAAATATTTAATACATAAGGTAATAGTGAATGTACATTATTTGAAGTATACGTTATATTAATTTTCACTATTATTAAAATTTATTTAAGTTTTACTTTTAGTAAACTAATTAAAATACTCTACATTTTTCAGCTGCGTTTGCACTTCAACTTTGTCTTGTAGTATATATTGTTTAGATTCGAGACAGTGTACCGAGAACATTTAGACCGAGCGAAATTTAGATTTTTTCTATATCAATTTACAGTCTTTCAATTGAACTCAAATCAATTGAAATTGATGTCTCGTACATCGATTATTAAATCACAATAATTTAATTGTATTTTTTTTTGACGTTGCGTTATCTATGTTGTTGAACCTGGCAACCCGAGTTCTAATAGACAGATGGTCGTCTCGTTTGCGATGCGTCGCGCGAACTTTCCGCGCGAGATATAGATCGCGTCGTGCGCGGCATTTCGCCCGCGCGGTGCGTGATCCGCCTCGCACTACACGCATTACCACTAGCACTGGACAATACCCTCGGTATTCAGAAGCATCTCGCTGTGTGAATTGGACATTCAACCGTTCTAGTACGTTTTACTACCGTCAGATATACATAAATCACCTGACACTGGGTATTTCCCGACCGGTTGACCGAGCGCATCACCTAAGCCAAATGAATTAGAATATATTAAGAGATTAGCGGTGCCCGCGACTTCGTCCGCGTGAAACCTTATTTCAAAAAACAGCTATTTATAAAGTTATCTGAATGTATTAAGTCCATTTACTTATCTACTTTCCTCTCGTACTTAAGTCGCGTCGTGATTAAAATTACAGTAAGTTTTGATAGAGTTAATCGATTTTAATGAAACAACGACTAAATAATACTCGAAGATATGCTTTATGGTTTTCTCATGTTTATCATTAGGTTTAATCATAAACGCAGTGTTTTACCAGTGATGCGTGTTCATACAAACAGACAGACAGACATTTCTAAAATTGATTGAAATGTATCTTATCACTTATTCCTAGACACACGAAACAATTTTTTTTACAAAAATCTAAAAGGTACAGAGACGTTTGTTTTAAATTCTTATTATATAGATAAAAGATATAGTTTGGCTTGGTTTGAAAGGTAAAATTATTTTGAGAAGAAGCGGTTTACTTGGTACGGTGTTCACAGAGGCTCTTCAAAAAGGGATTGAAACACGCTCTTCAAAGTTGGCAACGAAACGGTGATGCCCCTAGTGTTGCAGTCGTCCATGGGCGACGGGAACCATTTAATATCAAACGGGCCCTCTCTATCAGTTTGCTGTCATTTGGCATATAGAAAAATGATTGTTGCATAATAAAAAAATCAGTATTAACGTATTTATTTTCAGCATAATAACACTAAGCACATTTATTTATTATCTACTTACCAGGTCATGTTATTACTGAGCAGAAAAATATAAGCAGAACTATTCTCTATCACATCTCTATGAACCCTGTCATTGTTTTTTTTTACCTGAATACAAAGTGACTGCCCTGTACCTGATCATCAGGGTATTGCAATCCGAAAACAGCGGCGACCGCCAAGAGATCTATAATCCATCGATAGTGATTGTCATGCCGTTCTGCAAGCCTATCCGCATGACATACACTGGATAATTCCGAAAAACGACAAATGAAAAGAGAATTCACTGACAGACACTATCAACCCTAGTTTATTGCATATACACTCAATGATCTCGAAAATAGATATGTCTAAGCATTTTGCAGTAGGTGTAGGGTAGTCGTAATCCTGTCGGAGACTACTGTCGTATTTTGCTATGCATCTTCTTGACTGTTCCTTTGTAATTTTCGGTAAAGAGTTAATTAAATATTTTGATACAATTACTAGTCTGTATCTTTAAATATTTGTAGGAAATGTGCCAAGCACCTGTCTGTACATTCAGCGCATGGCACGTGAGGAGTCATATTCTACATACATTTATTAATATACTCCTGTCTACCGTTACTAGTATAAGGCGTGAAGTTGACATATAGAACAATGGAGCACCGAGTTCGCTCCGCCCCCCCAATACTTCATGCCAATCAAAGATAATATCTTTACGCGATTTTATTTTTAAATTCACCCACCGGTGTCACTACCAGCGTAGCCTATAAAATGTTATACCTAATCCCTTTAATATGCGTATAGGGTGACGAGCAGAGCGGGAGCGGATAGCGGTTTTTAAAGCTCAAGTTTATTATTATTGGTGAGAAGACTATTGATGTCATGGACGTGTTTTGTTTGAATACTTTTTGAATAATTGTGTGACTATAATTATTAGAAATTTGTAAAATGTTGGGTGTTAAGTACATTTGGAACAAAGAGTTAAAACAAAGTAACGTATTAAGTTGAAAGTACGCGCTTATTTGGTTCTTACAAAAACGAAGGATTCACTTGTGAAGTTTTATTGGAATAATAGAATTTGCTTATTTAGTTAATTCTGAGCGCTATCACAGTGTAATCAGATACAATGTTAACTATTACAAAACGCTAAGGATTCCGTAGTTATATTTAATAACTGTATTTTATTTATAAAATTCTTAAACCTGACTGACGGATAATATACAGCTTAAACCGGTACGTCTAGGAGCATTAAATTTTGGACAGGAGTTCCCTATATAACGTAAAAGTTAAAAGTATTATAAAGTAAAATATATAGTATAAAAACCTACAAATTACACACTGAACAAATTTTCATATTGTCTTGGTATTGTGGTCTTTGACATTTCGCGTTTCACGCTTCACTCTCGCCCGTGTAATATACAAACACCCTTCTGCTACCAGCTCAAGAAGGCGCCAAACCTCAATCGCGTAATTCAAAATGCAAATATTGTGCACTTATAATGTGTTTTGTATTCAGAGGGCAATGTGCAACCGAGCTGGCTTACGTCTCTGGCCGGTTTTACTGTAGAATCATGTAAAAATGTACAATTTTTATTCTAAACGCGTGCCTATGATTGGCGGTTCCCATGGAGGTTAATTTTCGCTGATTCTTTGGAAAAAATAATATTTGTCTATAGCTGACGACGAGTAGGGCTGCTACAAGTATTCGCGTCGGTTCTGGTTAATTCGATATTCCTTTAAAACAAAATAAATAGATGAATCGTGGGTAACCAATCGATAATATTTACATTAACATTTCCGATAACACGTATGTTCTACCTTTTCTACATTCAAATGTAATTATTCAAATTTAAATTGTTTCTGTTAACATTATACGAACCTCGTTAGCGTTGATACGTCATTTAGCTACAGTAAAGTGTGTTTACGAGTTACCGTGGCGAGGCGTCTCAAGAGTTTCTATAAAAAGGTGTTTCGTTTCTAATCCCCCCCAAGCCCCACAACGGGCACCTCTCGCGCATCCCACGTTCTAAATTTAACCGGGAAACGAACCCGGGACCGACGCGACGCACGTGTGTTCACTTATCGCTTCGTAACTTAAATAAAGTTACCATAGAGCGACTTTGTTTCTTTTTCTCTTTTAATTTCAACTACAAATTTAACTGTCTGTGACTGTATTTTCGGTATTTGATTCATAGCTTTTTTTTGCCGAATCGTTCGGATTAATTGCTTACATGTATTTTTATGCTTATAAATCCGAATTTATTTAATACCGTCCGCGTCGTCGTACAGTAATTTATTTTAAAATACCAAATCCAATTCGATTCGTGTCGGCGCCTGATTTTATAAATTCGCTATAATGTACCGTTATTCATATTATTATGCGAGATAAAAGAGTTTCTCTCAACGTAAAAAGGCATCGCCTCGACAGCCGTACGAAAAAGCATCGACGTATTCATTCGTTCACCGCATCGAAGGTCAGGCCAGACACAAAATTAAAAAGTATAAACGCCTTCCGCCAACCGGGACCGCGTATATTAAATTTCAAATATCACCCACTGGCCGTTATTACAATTTCAAATTGCGCGCGCGCATGGGGACACAGGTAGTTACTACGCGACTTTTTTCCTATTCCAAATTCGAATAACAAAAGTTGTTTTGTAAACGGAGAATAAACGAAACAATCGATGTAGGGTTGACACAGACAGAACTGCTTGAAATTTCATGTATGATTATAAGCCAAATAATGTATATAGAATATATAATCGTAACAACCACAATTTCATTGCAAAATTTCAAATTTCTTGCTACTAATTGAAGAACGTCAAATGGCACAACAAAATAACAATATTCTGCTATTTGAAATGAATGTAACATTAACACCAGCAAGTACACGGCAAACTTTTCTTTTAATGGTAATTGAACTACTTTTTGTAGAGTTCTTGATAAGAACATACGAGTGTTATTATAATTAATAAGTTGAAAAATCTAGGTTTTTATCACATCTTAATTTCTAATTCATAGTAATCTAATGTCATTGTACATATCCAATTATTTACAAAGATACCAAACGGATGCCTCCCAATTTGCAACTGTTCTTCCCCAATTTCACCAACTTTTGGTTTGAATTTGAAATCCATTGCAATAACATTTCCACAACAATTTGCTACTGTTTTAATTTTTATTATCTCATGTATTTACTAATTAATGTTGAATAATTATTTTATTACTTTTGCTTCCGAAAATTGAAGTCTTTCTAGGTTATCATTTGTCCATTCACACATTATTAGCTGTTTTTCTTGTACGTATTATAATATTAATTAAAGACTTTTCACACGTAATAACAAAGAATTCTTTCATCATTTCGAAGAAGTGTGAATGTAAATTAATTAGTGCCAATTGTGTTATTCGAAGAAATTTATTTAATTTAACAATTCTTGTATTCTTAACTAAACTCAACTCAAATCAGTTAGTTTTTTAATTATTTTTTTCAAACTCACCATTATACTGTTCACTGTAGATACATAGTTAAAGTGTTTAGAACAAATTATCCATATCCTATACCAATGAACAGGTAATTTGAATTTCATAGACAGTTTAATATCAAAGCTCTTTATATGACAGCCGTATTTTTTTAAACTTTACTTTTGGCATACAATCTTCCAGATTAGTACTGCCATTGTCGAGTAGTTAATAGTATTACAAGTGTCGTGGGGTCATTTAAATGTCGTTGTTAATGTTCCAACAAGATGGTGGCTCCCTCGTTAGAACTTTTCAGGGAATTTTTATGGCATTTCAGAATTCATGCTCCGTGGTATTATTTTCCATTCACTTCACTTATGCCCAATAAATAAACTATATTACATAAAACACCACCAATTTTGCACAATATAGAGTCATTTAATACAAGATTATGAGTAGAATATGCAATCCATTACATGACAGACTGAAATCCCGCCAAACACTCCCGTCTTGGTACTTAACTCCCGTCTTGGTACTTATTGATCTACTCTGGCAACAAATCCTGACTTTTGAGGTTCATTATAGCCATTATTAACTGAGTAATTAATCACTATAAAAAGTCTTGTCTTGTGATGTCTAGAGTGTTGTGACAAAATGGTGACTTCCTTGTTAGAACTTCTTTTTGTAACATCTCAAATGTCATACTTTATCTAATTATTCGCAATTACATTTGTGCATAATAACTATGTCATATTACGCGATATGTCACTAGTGTAATGTAATAAAGGGTCAAATAACACTATGAATAGAAAAATGGAACCACTATATGATAAGATACCGCAAAAACTCCCACCAAATATGTCACAAAGAGAAATCTTATAGGATTACACGGAATTCCTAAGCTATCTGTGAATAGGGATTTACATTAGCGCAATCGTGAGTAGGTTGACAAGTTAGAAGTCTTCGTTCGTGACTGTCTGGGACTCGCGCCACAACTTTTGATTTCTGGTTGACGCAATCAAATGTTCACTTTCTATTCGGGATGTCGTCGATCCGTGTAACAGCCGATTAAACGGACGGCTACGATTATTGCTACATTACTTCTAATGTGACAACCCTGAACCATTGTCTATGCTACAACCGCCTTATTATGTTTCAATTGCATTAGACAATATAAACTTTTTCAATAAGGAAAAGAGGCGTCCGTCCGTTCCATTTTTAAAACTTGCAAATTGGATTTTTTCAGCGTTCCATTTTTAAAGTAATCGACTTCCAAGGGCATGGAACTTATATAAAATCTGAAAATAAATTTGTTTTCAAAGGGGGAATACAAATATATATTTAAAACGTTTCGCCGACAAAGTGCTTAAAGTACTGCGAAGGAGATTCAAAAGCTCAATTTGTTTACGATTTCAATTAGTTTTGTTTGGTACACATAAAACGATATCTCAGGAACTATCTCGCGAATAACTCACTTGCACACAACGGCCGCTCGCTACATGCAACATCGAAACGTCATCTTATAAGATCAAAATCTTATTATATCAAATTGAAACTTAAATGGCTAGGAACAAAGTCAAATTCCGCTTAGAAAACGGCAACGGATGTGCCTTTTGTTAGTTGTTATTCGAAAAATTTAAACTTAAAAATGAGCGCGTCCCGGTTTTGAAAATACGACGAGCGAAACTCGAATGCCAGATAGCTTTTTACCGTCGCTCTGACCGAATAATATCGCGCTTTTAATTATTCAGGGCTGCTAATTAGCTTCAAGGGTTCTGTTGGTAAATAACAAAACGTTTTAAATTAAAAGTAATCTAATATCTAGAGAGTTCATGAATTTTAAAGTTAAACTGTCCTCGTAAAAAAAATAACGATATGAAGAAATAATATAAGTGACTTGTATCCGAAGGTCACCGTTGTTTCGTAACTACACTGTAAACTCTTCATAACGTCGTTCGTTATAACGAAACGCTGTCTATAACGTAGAAATTAGTTCAATTTGGTTGGTTTACCACAAAACCGTTTATTTCTTCTCTTGCCCCGTGTAACGAAAACTATCTATAATAAAAAAAATGCTCGGTCCCTTGAAATTCGTTATAAAGAAGTTATACTGTATTTAGTTGCCATCAGATACTGTGAAGCGTTTACGCACGTTTGAATAAAAACGAAACATATTTTTGACCTATGTAATTCACAATACGCAGATATTTAAAGTTAGACATTAGCGAACGGTAAACATCTTGATGCTTTGTTAATAAACAATTAAACAGTGTTAAGATAATTAAATTTAATACCAGGATAATATTAACCTACGGAACACGTAGACAAAATTGCATTCATCCTCGAATGTGTTGTCCATAAGAAAGGCGTCGCTTAAGACTTAGGTGACATTTTATTGCTTCTTCCAGCTGGGCTGCTCGTTCGAGATGCCTTTCTTATGATGCTGGAATATTCGTGTCAATTGTTATCCATTATATTTGTTTTCGTTTGTGTTTTTGGTATGTGTGATGATCACGATAGGACTTTTTTATTCCTTTTTCTATGCTTATTCGTTTTCCATCTTCTATCAAAAATGATTAGTGTGGTTATAAGTGGTTGTAAACAATAACTTTTATACAAAACATCATAGTAAATCCTTTTCTATATATAAATAAAGTTTAAGAGTTTGTTTTTTATTCTTCAAACTGTTGAATCGTTTTTGATTAGAATTTCACTGACAGATAGAGGATTTTTCAGAGCATCATCTAGGTTATATAATTACAATATTCAATAGGTGCTAAGCAGTGACGAGAAAAGCAGAGCTCAAAAGCTGACAGTTTTATATAAAATACATAAAAATTACAATTAAGAAATAATAAAAGAAATAGAAAACATTGTAATGGGAACGAAGCTACAGACAGATAAAGTAGTTTTGTCCAATCTTTTTTTTTTTCGAACTGACTTTGCTATTGGTCTTGTAAGGCCTTCACAGCTTCACCGGACTACCTTTTGTCCAATCTGTTTCTGCTTTTCCATTAGAGCTTATATAGAGAGTAGTTACATGAATCATCATTATATTAAAATGTTAATTTAAAATTATTGCAGGTTCATTTAATTAATCTTATTTATTTTAATAGTATCATCCATCATCAATATATTTATTTAACTAACTATCTCCCTCTCTTCTAACGCTAGTAGGTAGAGTAGAGGAGTTCTATTGTATCAAAAATGGGAACGAAGCTACAGACAGATAAAGTAGTTTTGTCCAATTTTTTTTTGTTTTTCGAACTGACTTTGCTATTGGTCTTGTAAGGCCTTCACAGCTTCACCGGACTACCTTTTGTCCAATCTGTTTCTGCTTTTCCATTAGAGCTTATATAGAGAGTAGTTGCATGAATCATCATTATATTAAAATGTTAGTTTAAAATTATTGCAGGTTCATTTAATTAATCTTATTTATTTTAATAGTATCATCATCAATATATTTATTTAACTATCTCCCTCTCTTCTAACGCTAGAGTAGAGGAGTTCTATTGTATCAAAAATGTATTATTTATTATAAGATACATGACGAACTCTACCAAGCGCGCAGAGCGGCCGAGGAGGTTGGCTAATGAACGTATCGGTTACGGAGTCGGGTTACTGCTCGTTAACGAGACACTGACGCTCCTGCACCGTTATTGTCGCCTGGTACTTTCGTGCCGTAATTCCTACTTTTATTTACCGTATTTTAAAACTTTTTTCCAAGGATACATTTATTTTCTCTATTGTCCGAGAATAACTTTTTTCACCTTTACTTTATAATTTCGTTGTCTATGACCATTCCAATTCAGTCTTTTTGTTGATTATATGATAGATAGTATTTAAAAAATAAAAATGGATTTGTCTGTATTACCTAAATTGATGATTGATTAAATTGATAAATTGATTTTTATTGGTTAGTCAAACCTATGGAAAAGGTGTTTTTTAACACTTTTTGGTTAAAAACTAGTTACCATATAGATCACATATACTTGAGAATATATATAACATTTCATAAAACTACAAGCATCACCACCTTCTAATCACCAGAGAATATATTCGTGGTTATATGCCTCAAATAGGTATATAAATAATAGCTCTTATTTGCGGGTGGTCTGATAAATGCAATCAAACTGTTTACGACATACCAATTGGCAAATATGAACAACCCGAAAGCATACCACCATACCATAAACAACAGCTGCGGAATCGAGAACCGGACGAGTGAATGAAAGAGCAGGTGACCGGCGACCACGGTGTCGACGCACCGTCAATTTGTCACCCGCGACAATACTCAGCCACCACCCTGTCAGTCAGCGAGCTCTTCCAACCAGCCGAAGAATGAACAGCGATGACGGGGCACGAGATATATTTAACGGCCGACCCCCGTCGATTAGGCCTCATGCCAACCCGAAAGCGCACGATGATTCACGAACGGGTTGAACGAACGAGGTGCGCACAATACGACCAACATACACTGTATCGTGTCAATTGTTTTCTTAAACGCGCTGCGACATTAATTTGTACATGCGGGTTCGAATTTCGAACGTTCTATTCGATCATGATCGATTCGAATGGACAGAATCGATATTTTTAACGTCGAAAATTCTGTAAGTAAATACTGATTTCGTACAAAACGACAAATAAAACTTTTGTAGACTGTTCGCATTAGTAATATGACGGCAATGACAAGTACAGAAACAAAGATGTAATAAATGAATAAAGTTTTTATATTATATTATTATATTTATCCAGTTTCTTCTGTTTTGTTTCTTCACTACCTACAAAAGTTTTTGCTTAACATCAATACCGCTGGTTAGAAAGGTTAAAAAGAAGAAAGAAAATGCCTCATGGCGTTAAGCTCGCCAGTGTACAAATCAAAAGTATAATCAAGAATTCCTTTAATCATTCACAATAATAAGTGATCTACGAAATAAACCAAGGAGTTATCGATATAGTGGATATTCTTAGTTATATATTTATATCTCCCTTGTACTTGTAAACATATTCGTTGTACCTTTAAATATTACGTAAAAATAATTTGAGGCGACAATGGTTTTCATAGTAATCGATCAACATACTTCTTCTTCAATGACAGTTCTTACAATGGCCTTGAGCTATTTCTAAAGAAAAACATTGTAATGGAATTACAGTTTACTGGTAAGACATTTTCTGATGATCGCCTGGCTAGTAGTGTCACAGTTTCTCAGACAAGCTCAAAGATTATAATGAAACCCTAAATCTGTCTATATATGCGCTATATACGCTTGACCGATTATCATGAAAGTTAGCAGAAAAACCTTCTCCATGAAAAAACATTATGCGGCATACAATTTTATATATAGACAGATTTAGGGCTTGATTATAATCTTTGAGATTGTCTGAGAAACTGTGACACTGAATGTTAAGCATCAATGTGACCTAAGGTTTAATATAAGCTAAGCTTACAAAAAATGGCTTTCAATTGTGCTTGGAAACTGTTTCTGCTATCTATTTTATTGTAACTCGTCAATAGGCGGCGTCGCAGCACAACAACTTCAGTAACCATTATTAAATTTGCTGTGTTGTTATTTGACCATTACAACTAAATGTCAACTATTATGTAGTCCGGTGAAGCTGTTAAGACCTTGCATGGCGAATAGCGTAGTCAGTTCTAAAAAAAAACAACTATTATTCATTACAAAAAATAATAATAATAGCCACAAGTATTAAAAACCCATGTAGAGACACACAAGAACAACTATAAGAGTATAAAAAAATAAATCGTGACGGTCATAAGGACTACCAACAGAAGTGGAAACTGAAAACAATGAAATAAATGTGTTCTCCTTTGAATTTTTGAATGAATTATAGTATGAATTGGTAAAAATTCATATGTATATTAGAATTATTAATATTTGTCTGATTATCACATTTATTGACAAGGGTCAATAGATTATTAACATTTTTATACAGTGTATTTATTAACCAAACGTGATGGGCTGCACAGCGTTAATAAACATAAATATTAGACGTACACTGGCCGCTATACTACGCACCGCTAGTCTGACGCAAGCCGCGCAAACGCTTACGCTTTTTTTTTTCGAATTGACTATTCTATTGACCTAGCACGGTCTTAACAGCTTCACCGGACTACTAAGGCGAGCGCTTAAGACACGCAGCCGATTTTATTTTGACAACTAGCTCAAGGGTGCGCGGCACACCTCGGCTTGAGCTGTTGCCTGATTCATGCGATTCGCGACCTATCTGAGCTAATAGTCTTAGCTACATATTCATACTTATATGAGTTATTGAAACATATATGTGTGCCAAGCATACATACCTCAACAACTCTTATATGTATTTAGTGTTGGATAATTTTTCTAAATTGTTTCAGTTCAATAAGGGAAAAATAAAAATAAAAACCTTTCCACTTTCATGTGTGTGGAGGTGTGTAATTCTGTTGCAGTGTTATAAGATTTTGTGTCACTGTATCGTGCGAGCAGCGTACTCAAGGGCTCTACGCCGAGGGAACGGACCTAGGCTTAGGCGGACTTAGGATTACGCTCGCACGCACATTACGCTCGGTCACACTTTACTAGCATGTCATGACGCGAAATCATAATTTAACAAAAATAACAAAAATACTGCTCAACGTTAGAGCTATGATAGAGAGTAATAAAAAATAAATAACGAGTTATAACAGAATAAAGTAATAATGTTATTAATTCTCTAACATCGTAAAATACCGTGAATAAACAGAGTCGAGATAATAATAACTCAAGTAATGGATAAAGTTCTGAGTTAGACACGAGCGCTCCGCTGCCTCTATCTAGAATTAGATCTATAATTGCGACATTCTATCTGGCAGCTTGAGTGGCGATGACATCGGATTTGACAATTATTTGGCAACGTTCACCCGCATTCTGGGTCGCGAGCGAATCAATCTTTTGTTTCTTAAAACGATATCTTATCTGCGTTGCGTGTTGTTTCCTTTTTAATAAAATATTAGGATTTCAAATCTCTTGATTTTGACGAAAAATGGAATTAGGAAACATAGAAATCATCGTAGAAGTATATCTACAAAAGTTTAAATTCTAGCAGGGAAACTCACGCGAGTACTCTTTGAATCGATTTCCAGAGAAATTTACCGATATAGAACTATTCACAGATTTTATTTAGTAGTTTATTTGGTAACTGAACCAAAATGTAATTGAATATCATCATCATCTTCTTATCTTTATCCCACCTAAGTTGATTCGGCACAACATGTTTTTCTTTTCCAATCTCCCCTGTCAAATGTCCTCATGACGACCTTACCGTGCTAATCGTGTACTCCTCAACTTCTCTGTCACTGGTGATATTTTGAAACTTCCTCTGATATACTCATTCTTAATCATATCCATTCTAGTTTCACCACATATTCACCTTAGCATTCGCATCTCTGACACATGTAGTTTTCTCACATTCATCTCTTTCGTAGCTCAGCCCTCAGAAGTATACAGCATAACTGGTCTTATAATAGTATTATACACCTTGAATAAACAATTATTTTGCCCACGATTAGGCCAGAATAACCTCGCATTACTTTCTTTTATCGTTTTTAGTAGGAGTTACTACCTAGACGACAATCCTGCATCACACACACTTGCAGCCTTTCAGAGTTCATCGATCATAGTCTAACAATATTGAGGTGGATTGCCAGTAGTTCAAGTTTAAGCACCCCTCTTCTATATAATCTATATTTTGAGACAGACATTTAAAACATTTGGCTGTATTGCTGTATTGCTCACAAACTCTTTGAAATTATAATGTAGGAGTTTTGATGTAACTGCTTCCACTAATAAAATCCTGTGTACACGAGATAAGATATACTAATATGTCTCTATAGTGTACTGTACATTTTTATTTACAGTAAATACAGTAAGAAAATATGTTAATTAATTTAACACCTATCCAATTATAGTATTTTATAATTGTCAAAGTAATATTTTCTTTCTGTTATAAGGCATATAAGTAATTTATTATTTTAGATCTTATATTCTTTAATGACTGTGTATCATCTCCATCCTCCTGTTATTCCATTAGATTTTGTACTACAGATTTGCAAACGATGCTAATATGCTAATAAAATCCTGTATGTACACGAGATAGGATATACTAAGATGTCTCTATAGTGTACTGTACATTTTTATTTACAGTAAATACAGCAAGAAAAGATGTTAATTAATTTAATACCTATCCAATTATAGTATTTTATAATTGTTAAAGTAATATTTTCTTTCTGTTATAAGGCCAGATGGCAAGTAAGAAAGAACATGATGAGACACTACATATAGGTAATTTATTATTCTAGGTCTTATATTCTTTATTGAATGTGTATCATCTCCATCCTCCTGTTATTCCATTAGATTTCGTACTACAGATTTGCAAACGATGCTAATATGAGAACCAGGAAATGCGTGACATTGTATATAACCTTCAACAAAGTTTACTTAGGAAATTCTCACATGTGAAAAAACAAATACAAAGACTAACATTCTATTATTACGAGTGGTATTATATTTTTTTATACGTCAATACTTTTTGCTTTGTAAAAAGTAAAAAATATCTATTCAATAATTAAGAACTCAAATATTTCTACAGCGAAATCGAAATTTTGTCGAGTGACTGAAAATTTTCAGTTTTAGTTTCAGAAAACCCTTTCTTCCTAGCCTTATTTCGAAAATGTATAAAGATATAGTTTACATAATTTGTAAATAATCGTAGGAAAATCAAAGATCTTCCCATGTTAAGATAACAAACACGATACAAATGTATCGGCTGAGGTGGAATAAGAATCTATCGACATTCGATGTGCACATGCAGGCTCAGAAGTGATAATGGATTAGTCAATAGTGTGTTCGGAATCCTTCCAAGTTATTCGGAGCTTTCAATTAAGTAAAACTTAATGTTGAAATTATAATATGGTAGCTGGCCTTTTCCTAGCGAACTCCCAGAGTTGAGAATATATCACCAAGCCCCTCTTAATGTGTTCCGGGAGCAGCACTCTAGAACCAGTTCCTCCTCTAGGGCTATCGTGTTTGCCTTCTCAAACCACATTGTCGTTTAACATCAGATGCCTGTCTTAGTTATTCGCTTCTGCGAGTCGCGTTTCGGGATCAGCCTGTGCATATCCAGCTTTTCGCAGGCCGGCATGACAGCGGCGACTGGCAATGGATAGTAGTGTGTCACTCGGTGGTTGCTATTGTTTTTGGATTGTACTGTCCTTACCATCAGGCATAGAGCAGTAATTTTGCCGTGCTTCTGTTTAAAAAAAGATGAGATTGTGTTCAAACGCCAAAATCTATTAAGTATTTAAAAACATTATTGTCAGAGTCACCAGCAAACGGCACGTCATGTGTTTTACGATCAGAACAGACGGACATGTGTGAATTGATATTTTGTTATATATACCAACATATTAAAAAAAAAAAAACAGAATAATCATTCTTATTATATCTGTCTTAGTTAGTTTGCAATTATTAGCATAATCCTGGGTCTACAGTTTTGCAGTAAATCTTGATCATTCAATTAAACCGTCATATTTATGTTGATATACTACTTCTAGTGGATTAGACGCCAATTGATTCACAAACCAAAGATTTGTAACACTAGCTGACGCCACGACTTTATCTTCGTTGGTCGGTTTTGTTGGTTCTGTTGGTGGTTTGTTGTTTTAACTCCATTGAATTGTATCATTACTAATGTGATTTATATTTATGGAGTTATCAGTTTTTAAATATCCCGTGTCTTCACTGAAAACAGACAACATCGCAAAGTTAGTAAGTTATCGAATACAATAAGTTTCTAGTCAGCTTATATTGGAAGCTCCTTTGCAGTTAATCTTTATGTAATAGTAGATGTTCATAGAAGTAAAACTTATAAACTCCAACACTCTAGACTGGTCTGATGTGACTGATCATAGAAATAGGCACACGCAAGGGATTATCTAAGGGGAAGGTACTTATGCCATCAATTTTACGAAAACCGACGCCACTAGGTGGAGTTAATATCAAACACAGTATTGGCTAGTGACTACCTCTCATTGCACTTGCGTTATTAATTGAAATTTAAGAAACCCAGGAAGATATAAAATATTGCAAAAGACTTGTGCATGATCTTGTTTAACTATGTCCACTGTATAATAAAGTAAATATTAATAATCTCTTGGTATGTAGGTTACCGTCACAATTCTAGTAATCCAATTTTTTTTACATGTATTATGTCTGAGTAAAATTGCTAGTCAACAAAGTGTTAAGTTTATTGTTAAATTGTAGAACAACAAATATAGATATTGTATCTAATCGAAATAGTGTTTTGCTTATGGTTTTTGACATAATACAAAATATACGTAAAATGGACGCTGGTTTTATTTCTCACGCCGATAATCTTTCAATATTTATGTTGCAATTTAATGCGGACGAAGCCGCGGTTTGTTGCTAGTGCTTTGATGCCGATGTAAATATCTATCGGTCATAAATCGAAACATTATTTCAAAGACCGTTAACAATTAACATGGAAATCATTACCATTAATCATAGGTAACGTACAGAAGACGGTAGACCGAAAATTCTTGTTCGCGAATCAATCACTGAATGTTCTGTTGTTATTATTATTATTTAGGTACGGATCACGTATTTGAAGTGGAAGACAATGGGGCCCGGGGCGTCCGCATGATTTACCGACATCGTTACGGGTGCCATAATGAGCTGCGCAAGCGCAGACTCTCATTTACATCGTCTCGATTACAACTCGTTTTTAAATTAACAATTTATGATGGATAGATATAGCGGGTACATTTTTCTGTTTATCATATTCTTTAAGTTGTATTTTTTTTTGTTTTTTTTTGGTAGTAATTTTTATTTCTCCTTTTGTTTCAGGTAAGTTTTTTAATATTTAGATGAGGTCACGCGGTAAGGTATATTTGAAACTCGAGTTATTTTATTTTTATTATGAAGCTTTTTTTAATTATTTGTGAATAACAATTTTTTCATTGAAACAGTGAAGGTAGGGTCAATAGGTGTTGGTAGATAGAATAAAGGAAATTGCAATGAAGCTAAAAGTTAACTGAGTAAAACATTAAAAAATTTCTTTATAAGCAAACATCATAATACATCAAATCTATTTAATAAAATTAATGGAATTAATTTAAGCATCATAAGTCACGTATAGAAATGATATAACCATTTTTAAATTTAAATATTTCGGCATTTCTTTTGAATGGATCGATTTTAGCTCTAATGGAAGACATATTTGTTGTTTTAAAATATTAGAAGCAGATTAATATAGATTTATGAATGATATCAATAATAATAAGATAAAAACATGAAGTGGGTAATGATGACATAGAAAATTAAAAGTAAATATATGAATAACTACGTCTGTAAAACATGTATTCCCCATTTATCAAAAGTAAGTTATAAATTACAGAGTGTTTATAGACAAAACAGCGGTAATAACCTAGTACATGACAATAATGAACCTATAAAAGCTGAGTCACCGGAGAACGCAACAAACAAGCCAACTCCTATTACAAGAGTCGCATAGGGATCTATTCTGGGGCCCCTCTCTTCCAATCACGAAAATATTTTTTTTTCCTTCCACATCTCCTACTAAGCGCCTTATTTATAGAAATAGACGAAGCCCGATTTGATTTGTATTTAGTTTTATCTTTGAGTAAATATGTTGAAGTATTTTTTTGCTGTCGAAACTCGAGTGTTAGTGGGATTCGGAACGCGTTCCTCGGATTAACGTTATGGAGCGAAATTGCTTTTTAAGATATAAATGGTATTAAACAATAACAAAACGTTTATTTTTATTCAAAGTG
>MU159331.1:18943-120664 GCA_015888305.1 Antheraea pernyi | reverse complement strand
TGTGTATCATCTCCATCCTCCTGTTATTCCATTAGATTTCGTACTACAGATTTGCAAACGATGCTAATATGAGAACCAGGAAATGCGTGACATTGTATATAACCTTCAACAAAGTTTACTTAGGAAATTCTCACATGTGAAAAAACAAATACAAAGACTAACATTCTATTATTACGAGTGGTATTATATTTTTTTATACGTCAATACTTTTTGCTTTGTAAAAAGTAAAAAATATCTATTCAATAATTAAGAACTCAAATATTTCTACAGCGAAATCGAAATTTTGTCGAGTGACTGAAAATTTTCAGTTTTAGTTTCAGAAAACCCTTTCTTCCTAGCCTTATTTCGAAAATGTATAAAGATATAGTTTACATAATTTGTAAATAATCGTAGGAAAATCAAAGATCTTCCCATGTTAAGATAACAAACACGATACAAATGTATCGGCTGAGGTGGAATAAGAATCTATCGACATTTGATGTGCACATGCAGGCTCAGAAGTGATAATGGATTAGTCAATAGTGTGTTCGGAATCCTTCCAAGTTATTCGGAGCTTTCAATTCAGTAAAACTTAATGTTGAAATTATAATATGGTAGCTGGCCTTTTCCTAGCGAACTCCCAGAGTTGAGAATATTTTACCAAGCCCCTCTTAATGTGTTCCGGGAGCAGCACTCTAGAACCAGTTCCTCCTCTAGGTCTATCGTGTTTGCCTTCTCAAACCACATTGTCGTTTAACATCAGATGCCCGTCTTAGTTATTCGCTTCTGCGAGTCGCGTTTCGGGATCAGCCTGTGCATATGCAGCTTTTCGCAGGCTGCCATGACAGCGGCGACCGGCAATGGATAGTAGTGTGTCACTCGGTGGTTGCCATTGCTTTGGATTGTACTGTCCTTACCATCAGGCATAGTGCAGTCAATTTGCCGTGCTTCAATTTAAAAAAAAAGATGAGATTGTGTTCAAACGCCAAAACCTATTAAGTATTTAAAAACATTATTGTCAGAGTTAATTTTGCCGTGCTTCTGTTTAAAAAAAGATGAGATTGTGTTCAAACGCCAAAATCTATTAAGTATTTAAAAACATTATTGTCAGAGTTACCAGCAAACGGCACGTCATGTGTTTTGCGATCAGAACAGACGGACATGTGTGAATTGACATTTTTTTATATAATCTAATATATAAAAAAACAGAAAAATATAATAATAATTCTTATTATATTTGTCTTAGTTAATTTGCAATTTATTAGCATAATCCTGGGTCTACAGTTTTGCAGTAAATCTTGATCATTCAATTAAACCGTCATATTTATGTTGATATACTACTTCTAGTGGATTAGACGCCAATTGATTCACAAACCAAAGATTTGTAACACTAGCTGACGCCACGACTTTATCTTCGTTGGTCGGTTTTGTTGGTTCTGTTGGTGGTTTGTTGTTTTAACTCCATTGAATTGTATCATTACTAATGTGATTTATATTTATGGAGTTATCAGTTTTTAAATATCCCGTGTCTTCACTGAAAACAGACAACATCGCAAAGTTAGTAAGTTATCGAATACAATAAGTTTCTAGTCAGCTTATATTGGAAGCTCCTTTGCAGTTAATCTTTATGTAATAGTAGATGTTCATAGAAGTAAAACTTATAAACTCCAACACTCTAGACTGGTCTGATGTGACTGATCATAGAAATAGGCACACGCAAGGGATTATCTAAGGGGAAGGTACTTATGCCATCAATTTTACGAAAACCGACGCCACTAGGTGGAGTTAATATCAAACACAGTATTGGCTAGTGACTACCTCTCATTGCACTTGCGTTATTAATTGAAATTTAAGAAACCCAGGAAGATATAAAATATTGCAAAAGACTTGTGCATGATCTTGTTTAACTATGTCCACTGTATAATAAAGTAAATATTAATAATCTCTTGGTATGTAGGTTACCGTCACAATTCTAGTAATCCAATTTTTTTTTATATGTATTACGTCTGAGTAAAATTGCTAGTCAACAAAGTGTTAAGTTTATTGTTAAATTGTAGAGCAACAAATATAGATATTGTATCTATGGTCGAAATATTGTTTTGCTTATGGTTTTTGACATAATACAAAATATACGTAAAATGGACGCTGGTTTTATTTCTCACGCCGATAATCTTTCAATATTTATGTTGCAATTTAATGCGGACGAAGCCGCGGTTTGTTGCTAGTGCTTTGATGCCGATGTAAATATCTATCGGTCATAAATCGAAACATTATTTCAAAGACCGTTAGCAATTAACATGGAAATCATTACCATTAATCATAGGTAACGTACAGAAGACGGTAGACCGAAAATTCTTGTTCGCGAATCAATCACTGAATGTTCTGTTGTTATTATTATTATTTAGGTACGGATCACGTATTTGAAGTGGAAGACAATGGGGCCCGGGGCGTCCGCATGATTTACCGACATCGTTACGGGTGCCATAATGAGCTGCGCAAGCGCAGACTCTCATTTACATCGTCTCGATTACAACTCGTTTTTAAATTAACAATTTATGATGGATAGATATAGCGGGTACATTTTTCTGTTTATCATATTCTTTAAGTTGTATTTTTTTTTGTTTTTTTTTGGTAGTAATTTTTATTTCTCCTTTTGTTTCAGGTAAGTTTTTTAATATTTAGATGAGGTCACGCGGTAAGGTATATTTGAAACTCGAGTTATTTTATTTTTATTATGAAGCTTTTTTTAATTATTTGTGAATAACAATTTTTTCATTGAAACAGTGAAGGTAGGGTCAATAGGTGTTGGTAGATAGAATAAAGGAAATTGCAATGAAGCTAAAAATTAAATGAATAAAAAATTAAATAATTTCTTTATAAGCAGAAATCATAATACATCAAATCTATTTAATGATATAACAATTTTTAAATTTAAATATCCTTTGAATGGATAGTTCATATGAGACACATATTTGATGTGTTAAAATATTAGAAGCAGATTAAGATGGATTTATGAATGATATCAATAATAATGAAATAAAAACATGAATTGGGTAATGACGACATAGAAAATTAAAAGTAAATATATGAATAACTACGTCTGTAAAACATGTATTCCCCATTTATCAAAAGTAAGTTATAAATTACAAAGTGTTTATAGACAAAACAGCGGTAATAACCTAGTACATGACAATAATGAACCTATAAAAGCTGAGTCACCGGAGAACGCAACAAACAAGCCAACTCCTATTACAAGAGTCGCATAGGGATCTATTCTGGGGCCCCTCTCTTCCAATCACGAAAATATTTTTTTTTCCTTCCACATCTCCTACTAAGCGCCTTATTTATAGAAATAGACGAAGCCCGATTTGATTTGTATTTAGTTTTATCTTTGAGTAAATATGTTGAAGTATTTTTTTGCTGTCGAAACTCGAGTGTTAGTGGGATTCGGAACGCGTTCCTCGGATTAACGTTATGGAGCGAAATTGCTTTTTAAGATATAAATGGTATTAAACAATAACAAAACGTTTATTTTTATTCAAAGTGGATCTTTCATACGATGTATTATTATATGTACTTGCATTCATTAGAAAGCTGTAAATACTGCTCGTTTTAAAAAATTGTTTCTACTTTATTATACACAGTAGTTTTATCTGAACTATAAAAGGTTGACAGGATTAGTTATACCAATTTTTAATGCTTAGCTGATTTAACGATTCATCATAATCACATCTAATGCTAAGCGACGATGTGATCCAAAATTATAAAACGCTAAGTCTAGAATAGAGTAACTTTTGAGTGCAGATTTCAGAATATATCTGTAGATATTTGACGATAGATTATCAATTTTAGGATAGTAATCAAAGCAAGTCGACAATACAGAAAGCCTTACCATTGAGAAATAGTTTCATCGCGAGATCGTTTTAGAATTAAAAGCTACGTTAATCGACTCGAAGCCCGAACATGCTATACATTGAACTATTTGTCAACTAGGTATGTTTTAATTACATAATATATCAAACATCGATTTGTACATAAAAAATGATTTCACGCTAAGAATTATGTCATTATTAGCAAATATATTGTACTGTTATTTATACTGCTTTTAAAAAAATATAATTTGATAACTGAAGCGAAGTAGATAAAGAATACAGCGATAAGCTACTCGAAGCCCGAACATACTACAATTGAACTATTTGTCAACTAGGTATGTTAAAATTACATAATATATCAAACATCGATTTGTAAATAAACAATGATTTCACGCTAAGAATTCTGTCATTAATAGCAAATACATTGTACTGTTATTTATACTGCTTTTTTTAAATATAATTTGATAACTGAAGCGAAGTAGATAAAGAATACAGCGATAAGCTACAATACAATCGTGAATAATAACAATTAAAGCGTACGTATGCAATAACATTAATCCATTAGTGGCACTCCGTAACCAGAATTAATTAAGGGGACACCATTAATTCTGCAAAGAATGCAATCCCGAATTCCATTACACGAAAACAAATCTTAGAATTGCGATAGCACCGTCGTGTACTTCCGCAACAACCCCTATTACTTCATCTATAAAAGCTTTTTCTGCGAAATTTACATCATCTTTACCGGAATCATTCTACTCAGCTTCGGTATTCGATGTAACATCGATTACATGAAAAATGGCATCTAAATCTATAACGTTAAGGTTCTCTGTATCGTATCTGTTGACACCGTTTCTTGATCCCCGAAATTTTGAAGATATTGAAAGATTAGCAGTGGGTTGCTCTGTCCCCATAAATAATACATGGGGTGGGGGACGAGTGATGGATAGTCTGTCTATCCAGTTTCTGTTAGTGAGGAATTCTTAAAGGGTGTGTATATTATTAGTAGCTACGGTTGTTGGCTTAGGAAGTGTTCCGTCCATTAATACCGCTTTCCGAATGGCATTATGTTTGTCGTGTTTGAAACAAATCTCCCTTGCTTTTGTTTGGAATGTTTCCTTTCTTAGTAAAATATTTTGATGGGAAAATGAATTGATATCTGTTTAATTTCCCACAAATCTTGTTTTCCACTCCTATATATTAGAGGAACTTAGAGGGATTTATCGAAAATTTAAAATATTTTTATATACGTCTTTGTAATGTAATTTCTCGATTTTAATCATTTTAATTTTATACGTTTATGTTTTCTTGTACAAGGATGAATTGTAAAATATTTTTAATTGGAATAATTGTATTGCTTCTATATTATTAGAAGAAGAGAGATTACGACCAACAATGGATGACGTGTTTCTCGGTTGTTGTTTTTGGATTCTACTGTGTTTACCATCAGGCATATTACAGTCACTTCGCCATGCTACAATTTTAAAAAAAGCAGTTGCCCACGACTTCGTATGCGTTTGTCTTTACAAACTACGTCACCAGATACGACCAGATAGTTCTCAGATGACAAACTTACTTTATATTTATCCTTATCTGTCGGCTAACTTATATAATATTTTTATCAGTTATATACCATGTTCTATTCTGGTGCTTAAGCCATATAACTGAAAGTTAAATGAAAATCGATGTAGTACTTTTTGCGCGAGAGAATAACAAACTCTATTAAACTTCAGAGACTTTCTTGTTTATAACATTAATAGATCATTAACACATTACTCGTAGAACGAATAGCCGATGGTTCCGAAGAGTTGAACCGTTATCCTGCTGAGGGTTGGTGGAATCCTCTGGTTAAGGAGTAGAATTAACAAGGTTTAAATCTTGCAACGGATGTCTTTTCACTGAATGGTAAATTGTATTGAATGATAACGTAGATATGAGGCATATAGAATCAAAGACAGCTAAGTGCCACAAGTTCTAAAAATGAACTGAGTATGGAGCCATCTGGTCTTATTGGTTGAAAATCACCATTTAATTCCTACAAAAAATAAAATACAGCTAAAGCCTTTTAATTTTCGTTTTAAAATTGATTTTGAGATCAAATACATTTAAGTACAACCAAGTCATCGAATAAGAAGTAAAGTAAGAATAAAATACAGTTAAGGAATTATCGCATTTTTTTTATTTCTTGAACTTCTCTTTTAGAGCTGATGGCCATAGGCAGGCAAAATCAATAGCCTATGCCACTCCCTAAAATTGAAACTTTGAATATAAGTAAAACTCCAACTCTGAGAATAGATAAACATTTTTTTCGTTTCCTGCAAATTTGGCACTTAGCTGTTTTTGATTTTATATGCCTCAATTATAGAATTTAACAGACGTAAGCTAAAATAGTCAAAAGCGTTATATTCATTTAGTAGTAATTAAAATATTACAGTTGAAAAAACCCATGGCAAAACCAATTAAAACAACAAAAAACCCATTTCAACGAGAATGAAGTCACATGCAAACAAATTCTATACAGTATATGTCTTTAATGAGCATATCCTGTGATAATTTAAATACACAAATTATTTAGGAAAAAAATTATACTTTTAATCCAATAAATAAAATAACGACGTGTTATTCTCTCTACCACGTATCTAAAAATAATCTGCATGTTATAATCAACACTTGTTAAAATTACATAAATACTCATAACGTCACAGTAATACATTGTAAAGCCGAGATGAGTCGCTAGTCTTTTTATATAAAAATCAATGTTTGTATGTTTGTCCTCTATGCATGCCGAAACTACTGAACAGATTGTGATAATAATTTAGTAGCATGTTCTGTGGAGGCCCGAGATGGTTCTTGGCCCAAAAAATCTATATATTAATATATTTTTTAAGTAATAAAATTGTTTGCCTTCAAAAGAGAATGGGCTTTTTCTTCTTATGGAAACTTTTTACACTACATTGAATATTGTTTTGACATGTTTGACATATTTCAGTGAAACATCAGTTTTCACAATCAATTCCATTTATATTAATGTCATTGTTTAGGTATTTATGTAGTTCTGGCATGGATACGAGGACATAGTAGGATCCAGGGTACTGAAGCTGTTGATGTTATCGCTAAAGAAGCTATCTAGACTGGATATTTTGATCACTATAAAACCTATGTTCTAGGCTTATCCTCCCCAAACAAGACTGATTTGTGTCCATTATAGAACTCAAACTGGAATGTTTACAAACCAATTACAGACTAATCATAGGCTTCCATTGAGAACAACATTCCTGGTACGCCATGGTTTTATAAGTTTCGTGACTGTTGCAAGTTTGCTGCGTCTACTATCTATAGACTGAGAATCTATCTGTAGACGTGTGCTCTCCAGTCCATCTTGCAAAGCTCAGAATCAGGGACAGCTCAATACGTGAATGTGGGTTGGATGAAGACACTCTGGACAGACACATTTCTTAAATTGCCCCATTTAGTATTGTACTGTATAATATTTTACCTAACAATATGCTGGTACTGGACTTACACTGGTAAAATTCGTATCTATGAAACTCCGATATTGAAAAGTTGAAGTTGTACTTTGTCAGTTTGGGTATTCGGGGTAATTTCTGGTCCGATTTTGAAAATTCTTATTCTGTTAGAATGGTATATTAGACTTTTTTTATGTTATATATTTTTTTCAATAATTGATCACAATAAATGTAATTAAAATTAGCACAATTCTATAATATGGCGTGCGTTGCTATAATGATTTGAAATAAAGTGATAAAATATATATTATATAGCAAAGCAAAATAGCAAAATTCATTACTGTTAGCTTTATAAAAAAATACAACATACATATATCTACAGTTAATATCTCAGCCTAAAAATTTGTTTATTATATTTTTTTAGTATATTTACGTGAAGAAGGAAATAAATGTTACAATTACTAAGTTATTAGATTCTTATTAAAACAAAGAGCTAAATCAAAATGAAAATTTCATGGAGGTAAAGTTTACTTTTTACAGCATGTTAATTGATGGAGTTTTTAGAACATAATAACATAAAAACTGTAAGCCGGTAAAATTATTGTATTGTTGCGAAGATAGTAAATAGGGCACGGAGGTGAGGGTCATAGAAGTAACCCAGGGGCATACTGAAGCTAATAAAAGCGTGTTAAAAAGTTTTTAGTGTCGCAACCATCATACACATGGTGATAAATCATGGTGATTTTCTTTCAGCTTGTCGCGTTTTGGAAATCGTCTTTGAAAGCAGACATGACAGCACGGTGACTGTCGGAAACTCGCCATTTTTCTGGATTTCACTATGCAGTAGTATTGCGAACGTCGGTTTGGAACGGTTTCGGTGATTGAAAACGTAGTGTGTTACTTTCTATATAATATATAAGTGCTGTCATGAGCACTCGAAACATGAACCATTTCTAAATATACCGTTATGTAGTTTTTAATTTTATACAAAAGTATTCGGCTATCAGTGTCAACCCTAAACAGGCAATATAATATGTCCATCACTTGGTTATTTGAAGGGAATTATTTTATTCACCGGACTCGCGTCCTTTCGATAACAAAGTTTTCGTTTTGTTCCCCGGACATCGTTTTTTTTTTGTTGCGAAAAAGTACACCTTGTATTTTGTATCGCCTCTCGTAAAGTGTTATTTAGAGTTTTCATCAGTTTGAAAATAATTCATATAAATCGTTAATTATCTTCTATACATATAATAATATAAAGTGAATGTGTCCGTACTTTTTATATTTTTGTGAAAATCTAGGAATATGTAATAAAATTCATTTCAATCAGTTTTAAAAATGTCTGTCTGTCTGTTTGTTTGAACACGCATGACTGCTAAACTACTGCGTTCACAATAAGATCTCAAGAAAAAAATCATAAAGCGTATATCCTCGAGTAATATTTAGTCTTGGTTTAATTAAAATCGGTTCACTCTATCAAAACTTATTGTAATTGTAATGACGACGCGACTCAAGTACGAGAGACAAGTAGATAAGTAAGTGAACTTAATACATTCAGATGATTTTATTAGTTTTTTTACATTAGGACGAAGTTCGAGCACAGATAGCGTATAAAGTAGGAGATAAAATTTCACACACAGTTTTTTAATTCCAAAATGATTTATGAATACTGAACATCCAGATAGAGAACTAACAATAATTATGCTGATCACATAAAATACAGTTATATACACAGTTCGAATCCACGATCTCTTGGCTTAACTGCAAGACTTACTTACCGATTGCGTTACGAAGACTATCAAATATTACGGTGTAGTCCGGTGAAGCTGTTAAGACCTTGCTTGGTCAATAGCGTAGTCAGTTCGAAAAAAAAAAAATCAAATATTACCAATTAAGACCAAATTATGAAACAACCAAAGATATTATAACTAAATACCTGTTTATATATTACCTACATGATATTTTAACAAAACAAACAAACACATATGTAAAGTAATATTGTAACGCGCGGTGTGCGTGCGTTCGTCATTATTGTTCTCCGAAATGACTTGACCGATTCTGATGAATTTTTCCTTGTACTTGTGGCATCATTTGGATAGTGTTTAGGTATTTGGACCCAAACTATGGCGTTGTTAGTGAAATCCATAAATTCGATTTTTATAACAAATGAGTCTCAAAATAGTGTTAATTTAATTATTTGGCTTAAGTTTTTTGGGTAAATAACTGTAAATACACAGTTTAAACGACCTATATTTTTATAGAATGTCTATTTGTTTTGTGTTTTGGTATTTATTTAAATTTTACATAATGCCTTCAAGAGTACGTTATGTGATAACATCAAAATAATTGTAAACATCGATATATGAAATCAGAACAAATGAACAACGTTCCATTTCTTTTTATCGCATGTGTTTGGCTTTGTGATAGAAGGAGATAATTGACACTGACCTTGTTGCCATGGCATTGTAATTAAGTGTTTTTTTTTCTTTCTTTCTTCTTATCTGCAGACTCTCGGTTCGCACCATTTTTTTGCTATAGTTTTATTTAATATGTAAGTTAAAAATCGTATTTGTGAGCATCTATTGGGTAGTTTTTTTTTTAATATATATATATTTATTTAGCTGTTTTAATTAAGTGTTTATAAGTTATCGTCTGACTACGAATATCCCCTGACGTTACGTAACAATATGTCACAAGATGGAAACTCATTAAGCCTAGAGAGAATGTTCTCTCAAGTGCACCTGTTAGAACACAACAACAGGTAGTTCTTGGGAATAGATTTTTAATGTTATAGTTGCTTTTATCTATGAGGGCTCTAACTCTGTGTTATTTGTAATCTTTAGTAAAATGATTAAATATGAAATGAACCAAATGGTTGACGTTAAAAAATATGAAACTATGTATTTTAATTTTCATTACGATATACACGTATTCATTTGTGAATCATGCAATTCCGATTGTATGGTTCACAAATGTATATATGTATGAATAGCTTAGAATAGTTAGCTAGGTCAGACGCGACTTTTTCCAGGTAACAGCCCAAGCCGAGGTGTGCGTGCACCCTTGTGTATGTTACCCAAAACCAAAATCGGCTGAGCGCCCTAAGCGCTCGGCCTTAGTAGTCCGGTGAAGCTGTAAAGACCTTGCCAGGCCAATAGCATAGTCAGTTCGAAAAAAAAAAAAAAAAATCTCAACCCAGGTGGAATTCGATTTGAACCTTTCAATGATCTTCAACAATGGATAATGGAACTCGTTATCAAGCAATCACAGTAGGTTAATCTAAAAAAAATAGCATTTTACTATAATGAAATTGGAAGCCCTTAGTGAGTACAATACTGATGTATGCCGGGTAACTGTATTAAATAGCAGTCTTAAAGTATTTCTATATTGATTATACCGAAACTAATGCCTGTTGTTCTTTTTTTATCATAGGAGGCAAACGAACAGGTGGGTCACCTGATGTTAAATGATCACCACCGTCCATACATATCACCTTCACACACGTGCACGCATACACGCTTACACATAATAAGGTGGAAGGGTTTTATTTTTTCCCTTATTAAACTGAAATAGTTTAGAATATTATCCGATACGAAATATATATAAGTGTTGTTGAGGTATGTATGCTTGGTACACATATATGTTTCAACAACTCATATATGTATGAATAGTTAGCTTAGGTTAGCTTACATAGGTCGCGAATTGCATGTATCAGGCAACAGCCAAAGCCGAGGTGTGCCGCGCACCCTTGAGCTAGTTGTCAAAGTAAAATCGGCTGAGCGCCTTAAGCGCTCGCCTTAGTAGTCCGGTGAAGCTTTTAAGACCTTGCTTGGTCAATAGCGTAGTCAGTTCGAAAAGAAAACAAATGAATGATGCGTCTCTATAAATACCTTATATGGTCATATTAATAAACAGTCTATTCCACGCACTCGGAGTATTATTATTACGCTGTACGTGTCAGTCTACAATCTTATAGTAGTGAGCCCTAAGGTCCTATATACTCATTCTTAATCTTATCCATATGTTCTATTTTAAAGCCCACGTACGGTTTGAAATTTAAGTGTTAAGATAAAGAGACTTTGAACGTTCGAAAGTCTTAAAATCCAGCGTATCTGGACCTTATACTTGGTATTGTATGAAAATAACTGTAGAAGGTATAAACCCATAATCCAACTTCACATTGCCTCTTGTTTCTTCATAATTCAGTATCTATACAGCAGGGAGTCTGTTAGTTTATAAATTATTAGAAAAGACAGTAAAAATAAATTATAACTTTATCAAAATGCACAAAATAAAAATGTTGACGCCCATATCAAAAACTTTTCATCCCAAGGATCATAGATGATTGAGAATTAATAATATTTGGTAAGTGGGGAAAGTATAGTCATTTAAGCAAGGTTAAACGGCATCGGATTCTTTTCTTAATTATTTTTAAGTCTATCTAAGTCAAAAAACCAACCTGGTAAATAACGAACACCCTACTATGCAGTTATTTAGTTTAATAGAATGTGCTTTACTCATCATTCGGTGACTTGAAGTCGTATTCCTATTCTTAAGACAAAATAAACATTAGGTTTTCTTTTTAATAAAATGTGGGGAAAGTTTCGGAAACATTTCGCGCGATAAACATATCTGTTTGCGGGTAAAGTTTTTCAAATACTCCGTTGACTGGGAGCCCGGGCGGCGATCGTCGTCGTGGCATGGCGTGTTACCTCACAGTCCTATTCCCGAAGGAGATTTACCATAATGCATCCTGAAAATTTTCCACCTCACGCGGTTCGCCCCTCGGCTCCGTGGGACTTCGACAAGTTTTTCTTATGGCGTAAGAAGGAAGAGGTAGCGGGAACGTTTATAATCACGATAACTTTTACGTGCTCTTAGTTCCCTTACATATGGATAATGGAACGTACTGACGTTGTTTTATATAAAATTGTGATATTGTGATTGTCATATTTAATCAATTAATAAAGTACATTTGATGATTGTTAGTTGATATTGGTGGCAACTCCAGTTATTCTTCATTGTGATGTAAACTATGATACTTTGGAGCACGTTAATCAAAAATTTTAATACGATTTTTTAAATAAAGTCAACGTGGCTTACGGTATGAGTGGAGTGGTAGAAATCGTCACGTAAGAAAAAAACCGTTACACATACATCTAACTATCTAAATTTCCATGTCGAATTATATTTAGATTCGCACACTCTTCGTTAATAAAAATTGCGATATCGTTATACATTTAAGATGATACAAAAAATATGTTGAAAGAACTTCGACTTAATTTTTTTTTTTACCTTGAAATTGGTAGACATGCAGTCCTCAATATGTTATGTGGTCACTAGAATAGCTAGGTACGACCAAGCTCAAAAGAACCGCAGAGACTACTCATAATAGATGTGCAATTGTGTACAGTCATGGCCTAGTGTCTGCTAAGAACTACACTACTCGAACCAAAACAAAACAACACGGAAATTGATGTTTTGAGTATCGTCTTTCTTCTATAATCAAACCTTGTATAGGTTATACCACTCAAAAAGATTATTAATTTTTGCCTTCATCACTTATAACTTAGGCCACACGCGAAAAACTTCAATATCAACTTTTCGTTATTGAAAGTATTTATATTATTTCAGTTTGTCTCCAGTTTTTTTTTCTTTCCTCCGAACTCCAGCCGGTTTAATACACTTAGCGGGGACGTGTTCTCAACTTTCTATCTACGTTTTGTTTCAATCATTTGTTTCCGAAGTTTTTATAGGAGTTTTCCTTTTAACTACAATAGGCTTTTAGAGGACAAGGTTTTTGCATTTCTAACGTGGAACGAGATTAGGATATGAGCTGCAGAACCTGAGTTACGTAGTCATTTTCCGTTTCACCTGTTTTTTCTTTCTCTTACTGCTTTTATTTTGTTGATTCGATAGAAAGTGTAAGAAAATATAAAATTGTACATCAATAATTTAAGATTTTTCCTGTTTAAAAACTGAAGCTATTAGCATCTACAGTTATTACATTTAACTTCTAACTTGAGGTAGTTCATGTTTTTACGTGATCTATTTTTTAATTATAATTTTACCATTAGTGTTTAGCCCCAAATGAAAATCGTAATGATATGTAAACTAAACATTACTCTGCAAAGTCTCCTAACTGCCAGTAAAATTCTCACCTGAATAGATCCAGTCATTTTAAGAGATCATCAAAGACAAACACCAAGCATTTCAATTTTGGTGTAACGTAGTTCTGTGCATGTGGCCATATATTACGGTACTTGGGTTGCGGTATATAGAAGCCGATAAAACAAAATGTTTTCATGTTTACATTACAATATGCCGATTCACATTAACGGTTATAGAATCTGGAATAATACCGTCAAATCTCGAACGGGGGAGGGGTTGAGACAAAAGAGTATGGAAATGCAGTGTCGGGTTACAAGTAAACGGTGGGTATATTGCATTCATACGCAAGGGTTCTCTGAGTTTTGTTCTGTCATAAATCGTTTTAAATTACATCATATTTTATCATTTTCGTTGTTTGTAATGTGCTCAGTAATGCGCAGAAAGGAAGCGAACTTCGCCTTTCTAAACCTGCATCATTCGCAACATGATTCGAATCCTGCAAAGACCTAGAGCTTTTGGTGAAGGAAAATGATAAAAATAAAACATGAGGATTGGGCATTTTCTAATTGCTACCTGTTTTAGCTTTTAACCACAATTTCATCCGATGTTATATGACACTGAAGTTTAAGATGGTAAATACGCTAAAAGGGGCTGGCTAGAGGGGAACCAGCTCTCAAGTGAAGCTGCCGGATCACACGTACATGTGCAAGTTGAGAGTGGTATCTAGCCAGTCAGGCTTAGAAAAAGTCTTACCGCCATGCTATGGTTTGATAACGATGTTTCCCTTCATCGAAAACTCTGACACAGTTGTCAGAACTTACGTCAATCGATACGGTGTTCGAATTTGCTATGAACTGTATGTAACGAGCTATCACACTAAACATAAAAACATCACGCCAAGTAGTTGTAGCATTAGCTGGACTTGAAAGCCAGGTTCACTTATTATAGAGAAAACCTTATGTTATGTCACATCATAGTTTGTGCCAAAAATAATGGAAATATTGGTCTAACCTCTACAATTGAAGGCATATTGGTTAATCGATCTATTCTTCCAAGTTACACCAATTTACAAAAGTAGTTCATGGGAATAGAGCACGGGTCCTCGCAGTGTTAACCGCAGTTCGGTGTGTGAAGTTCATAAACGGAGGGCTGTGAAACGTAAACAACCCCAGGCTCGACTGACAGACGACAGGAGTAATCTCACCCGGGCCATTGTCGAACCAGCTACCCTCCGGCTTGAGGACCACTGTTTGTCTCGGAGCTGTAAGCTTCCGATCACACTTTATCCCTCCCTATAAAAGAGAAAATAATGTTTAACAGGTATCAATAACTTATCAGGTTTTTGGTTAAGGTTACATTTTGAAACATGATGCAGGACATTCAATTAGAATTTTAATCGTTATATTTAACATAATGTTATTTTAGAAACTACGTAAGTTAACTGTATGTATAATAATTGCTTAATAATTGTGCAGTAAGTTGTTATAAAATTTACATTCTTTTATTTACTGGATCTCAGTTTTCTCATTATGGTGATACAGATTTGTGAACCATAATTTTACCTTGTCTATATATCTATCCTTCAGTGTAGATATAAGAACCACTTATCCAATTTACATTTTTTATTTTTAAATGCATTCTTGGACCAAATTCTAATATCGTTATATTTAAAGTAGAGATGGCATATGAAATAAGCAACGAGAATTCTTGTAGGGCATATGTACCAAGTTTAAAGCTTTAAAGACTTGACAGTGATGTTATAAAAGCAGATCTACCTTGTCTATATATCTATCCTTCAGTGTAGATATAAGAACCACTTATCCAATTTACATTTTTTATTTTTAAATGCATTCTTGGGCCAAATTCTAATATTGTTATATGTAAAGTAGAGGAGGTGGCATATGAAATAAGCAATAAGAATTCTTGTTATGTTATGTTCCAAGTTTAAGGTTTTAAAGATTCGACAGTGATGTTATAAAAGCAGAATTATTGATCTATTTTGAAAATTCTGATTAAATCAGCATGTCGGTGTTGCAGACAACATCCCAGTCTGTGCGATACGACGCGGCCACTCCAGTGCTGTAGTGTTTTCTTTTGTAATCATCCCTCTGCACTCGCCCCCTAATGATTCCGTTCATATTTGTTTTTGTTCTCTAATTGCTATTTGGTTTCGTAGTAAATTGCTTGCGGTGTACTGAACGGGAAAGACAGCGGTGGCTACCAAAAAATAAGATGCATCGGTGATAAGGAGTTGTTTTATATTATTATCACGTCTATATCACAAATGTCATAACCTATAAGATTTTTTTAAATGTAACGACCTAGAAAACCTTATAATGTAAACAGACTTCAAACAAAAACAAAAGACAATGGTTTTAAGATTGTTGAAACAACTACATTTTAAATTTACCTGATAGATGTTTGGTTATTTAATAGACTTTTGTAGTGGTTTAGCGTGTCTAAGTATGTAAGTATGTAAAATTCATCAGTTCTCGAGTAGTCAAAATTCTACCGTTATTCATAAATTTTCCAAGTTCCAAACCAAGCATTTCTAAATATTTTTTGTTGATTCTAAGCAAAAAAAGAAAACCTGTTAAGAAGTAGAGCAGGAAGATTTCCTTAACCGTTTATTCTCTGCATCATTATACATCTATAGATTTCAATGTCCAATGGTGAGGTAGCGTGTCTAAGTATGTAAGTATGTAAAATTCATCAGTTCTCGAGTAGTCTAAATTCTACCGTTATTCATAAATTTTTCAAGTTCAAAGAACCAAGCATTTCTAATTTTTTTTTGTTGATGACACTGCAATTGTCAAGAAAGAAAACCTTTTTTGCAAGCAAAAAAAAGAAAACCTGTTAAGAGGTAGAGAAGGAAGATTTCCTTAACCGTTTACTCTCTGCATCATTATACATCTATAGATTTCAATGTCCAATGGTGAGGTTATACGTACATATGATTTATATAATCAGAACAGAATTACTTTACAAATAATTCAAGATGACTTTGCTACAATATAATTACTGAGAAGATTACCGAGATATTTTTCTACATCATCATGCAATCACATGCATTCACTATCATGCAATTTCGATTGTATGGTTCACAAATGTATATATGTATGAATAGCTTAGAATAGTTAGCTAGGTCAGACGCGACTTTTTCCAGGTAACAGCCCAAGCCGAGGTGCGCGTGCGCCCTTGTGTATGTTACCTAAAAAACCAAATCGGCTGAGTGCCTTAAGCGCTCGCCTTAGTAGTCCGGTGAAGCTGTGAAGACACTGCAGGGTCAATAGCGTAGTCAGTTCGAGGAAAAAAAAAATTCTACATGTGTCTATCTATGCATATAGTAGACTGATTTTACGGTTTGTCCACAATCAACTCCAGACAAGGTAAATCTGTTGATATGTATAACGTTAGGCCGAATTTATAAAGTCTGTATGCAAATTAACATAAATGATATCGTATATTATTCTTCATCGGTTTATTCTCATTTCATTCATTCACAGTATCGGAACATAAATAATAAAACACTGCAGGGTCAATAGCGTAGTCAGTTCGAGGAAAAAAAAAATTCTACATGTGTCTATCTATGCATATAGTAGACTGATTTTACGGTTTGTCCACAATCAACTCCAGACAAGGTAAATCTGTTGATATGTATAACGTTAGGCCGAATTTATAAAGTCTGTATGCAAATTAACTTAAATGGTATCGTATATTATTCTTTATTCTCAGTATCGGAACATAAATAATAAGACTGGTGCCAAAATACTCCCTTGGCGTACGCCTACACGTGTCGACTCAGCTTAAATCCACTCCAAACTAAGCATAATGCTTAATTCTCTGGTTAATTAAGACGAGCGAGCATTGTCGCCAGACCCCTCGCTGAATGAAAGCTAAAAAGAGCTTAATGAAAAACCTCCATTGACGAACTATGCTTAGGCGTTTAATAAAATCGTTTTGTGTGGCTCCTCGCTATAGGATTTGGTTGCATTCAAACGATTGTGCGGTTTGTTTTGTATTTTAAATAAGTTTAGTTTATTGAATAGTTGGCGATATACTGGACCAGTATTGCAACAAATACTCTCTATTATTAAAATATGATTTCACATGTCTGTATTTTTTAGATTTTTGTGACAATAATTGTAGCAGGTGTCTTGGATAAAAAATAAAATACATTTTAATCATTTTTAGAAATCTATCTGTCTGTTTGCTTGAACAGGCATTACTGATCTTTAGCAGTACTGCGTTCACGATAAAACCTCATATCCTATCAAGAAAATCATATATAATCTCGAGCACCATTTAATCTTAGTTTCATTAAAATCAGTTCACTCTATCAAGAGTTATTATAATTTTAATGAGGACGCGACTTAAGTACGAGAGAAAAGTAGATACGTAAATGGACTTAATACATTCAGATGACTTATTAGTCACTTTTTTTGACATTAAGTTCCATGCGGATGAAATCGCGGGTACAGTTAGTGTATATTGAGAGGCATGTAGGTCACCCGAGGTGTGCCGTGCACCCTTGAGCTAGTTGTCAAATAAAATCGGCTGCGTGCCTTAAGCGCTCGCCTTAGTAGTCCGGTGATGCTGTTAAAACCTTGCTAGGTCAATAGCATAGTCAGTTCGAAAAAAAAAACATGTAGGTCATATAACATTTTTAATACTTTCTTTATAGGTTTCTAAGAATATCCAAAGGTGGACTGGATCTCTAGTGCAAGTGACGGAACACAGCTATCGTTGCTATATACTTGGCGATAGATTATTAACTTGTAAAGCGTAACTAACTATGCAGAATTTAGAAAAAGACCTACCACTATACTACGCTTTTATTATGTCTTCGTTTACCGAAAGTTCTAGATATTAAATTATGTACTGAGCCAATTCTTTGTGACACTACATTTAACATATCATTTAAGGTGTTTGCGTTCTGTGAATCTTCTGTTCAATTTATGTTATATATAACTAATCCTTACATAGTATAAAACAAAGTCCCCTACCGCGTCTGTCTGTCTGTCTGTTCGCGATAAACTCAAAAACTACTGAACGGATCTTCATGCGGCTTCAGCAGCGGATAAAGTGATTCAAGAGGAGCGTTGTGGTATATAATTTGTCCAGGATTTTTTTTATAATCAGGGCACGACAACGTCTGCCGTGCCCGCTAGTTTCAAGTAATTATAACACAAGACATCACCTAACTTCAAGTCATAACACGGCCATCACTATTGTAATTATGTAGCAATCGTCGCTATTAAAATATCAACAACGTTTTACCACCGGAAACAGCGTAGGAAGCCCTGGGCTCTCAGCCGCTTGACCATCCACTACGGTCCTTGAATTATTTATACCCTCGTATTCCGTTAGATTGAATTACTAATGACGTATGTACTAACACTGAATACTTTACTCATAGTTAATATTTATGGTGAGGAATCGTGGACAGACTTAAACGGAGGCAGTCTGCCCTGTGTCTGAATCTGTACCTTGGCTAGACCATAATCAGTGTAATGAATATGCAGGCGTGTCTAGAGTTGTTAGATTCGTGTAGTTTTATCGCACAATTTGATTGATTTTAAAATGTATTAGTTTAAAAAAAAACTAAACGAAATCATACTGATATTGTTGGTTGAGATACCTACTTGTAGATAAAAAACTGTTCATGTTTTTGTCATATTGTAAATGCGAAATAATAATATATTATATTCAAAGATCACTTTATTCCTTTAATTTTATACACGTACATCACGGAAAATTTATTAAACTTTTATATAAGTAAGGAATTATTACTTTATTAAAAACTAGTGGGCCCGGCGGAAGTTGTCCCGTTCTGATAATAAAAAAAACTTCGAGAAATTATATATATAAACCTTCTTCATTAATCACTTTATCTACTGGTGTTTTTCGCAATGAAAATCCGTTTAGTAGTTTTTGAGTGTATCGCAAACAGACAGGCAGACGTGCAGAGGGCTTTGTGTTTATAATAAATATGTGGTGATTTACTTGGAATTAAATTTCCTTTAGTTATTTATTCTTTGAGCTACTATAATTAATTTTCATTATGTTTACTTAACATTTAAAAGTTGGGAGAGTTGTTTAACTGTAACTGTTTCTACCCACATAACATAGCTTTAAACTTAATTAAAGTATCAAAACAATTTCAACACGCTGAAAATAGTTAAGTAATCTACTTAATTGTATCGAGTTGCAATAAATCTATGTACCAGGGCGGCATTGCTGCAAGGAGATCGCACTCAGATAGCCGTGCTAAAGGACGTTTTGATTGAACGAACCGGACAACGGAGATAAGCTCGCCGGACCACTATTTGCATATTAAATGAGTTTATATTAATTTTACTCGAGCACTGAAGAATGCTAAGGCAACATGTATATAGCGGAACGCGATATGCATCGGGTTGGACGCGGACGTGTCGACTAACATAGAACATACGAGAGACTTAGAATTCAAACTTACTTTTATGTATTCCTATTACATTTTCTTAGAACGTGTCGATGAACTTGCATATTTAATGACGAAATTACTTCTGTATGTATACATACATACAAACGGATGATATTCATCTGTTAAATGTATTAAGTACATCTGTCTTCAATAAATAATTGCACTGAAAATGACCTTGCGGTTACAAGATGAAGCAGGCATTCATAAAGTCACTTTGTTTAAAAAAATCTATATAAAATAAACATCGATTTAATTAATTTTATACCTTTTTAGTATTGTTAAATGGAATAAATATATGCCGGATACAAAAGATAAACAATAAAAACAAAAAGAATCAAGTTTGGTCCGAGTAATTATATTCCAAGTTTTATCAAATCAAATTAAAACGACAATAAATTATGAATAAATATTAATTCGTTGCATTTATTATAATTAATTACGATCGGTTAATTTGAATTGTGACCGACAATAAATCGTGATATCGTAAAAATTAAAATTAAATTAATTGATTTTAGTAATTGAGGACATGTGACAGAGTTTAATGGGAATTTAAAAGATTATGAATTAATAATTGTTTTTAGGTTGGTAATACACCAATTTTTTTGCTAACCTATAAAAACAAAAAGAGAAATATTAAGATAACGAGTTATGAATGTATTGGATACATCGCGTTTTAATGTAAGACATAAGATCAAAGGTTACTGTTAATTGGACGAAACAAAAATCTGTTAATTCAAAAATATTACATAATTAACTAACACGAAATTTTAAATAAATCGTATGTTTATTTTTATTGTAATTTTTTTTTCACAGTGTATCCGTCGCCTTATATCGCTAACTTCCTTCTCTGAACTCCTTTATTTCTCTTCGTTGTGATACCTGTTCGTTTTGCATAGGGAATATTTTAAATGTTGCCTCGGTTTAATTAAGAGCGCCTAGTTGTGTGCGAATCTAATGGACTTTTTACGTTCTCTATAAACTACACAAGAATATATTTTAATTATAAAGCGTTTAAATATATTAACGGATAAAACGACAATCATTATTATCCTTATTTAAAATATCAAAGAATGAATCCGTGATCTTGGCCGAACGATTAAAAAATATAGACGTCATATTTGACGTTTCTTTTTTTTTATTGTCATCCAACGACCGAGCACAGACCCGCATGTGTTTATGCCTTATTTGTTAGATATGTATCATTAATAAATAAATATATACGTGTAAAGTATGCAGAATGTGATTTAAAAAAATCGTCACGCCGTTTCTCAAGTTATGCGCACGAGTTTTATCTGATGATAAGTGTTATAGGAAAGATATATGGTGTGTCAAGTTATCACGTAGCGAGTTATGGCGCTCACTTTCCCATGAAGGCCGACGACCTATGAAATAGGTGACGAGTGTGTTTCCATACAAAATATATGGTAATTATTTTTGAATAAAAAAACCTGCAGTTTGTGTCATTGTACATTTAAATAAGGAAGACTGGGTTGCGAGGATTAAAAAGATACGTACATGCATAACGAATATATTATTTTTATATCATAATAACATAAATTAGGTTTTTTATTTAAGTATTGAAGTAAACAAAATAAATGCAGTGACACCAAAGGTGAACATACAACATACAACAGACAAATTAACAGCAACTCAAGTGATAATTATTTATCATCATCAGTGAACCAAAATACACAATTCCACGCCAAATAGCTGAGCGACGACCTATGAAATAGGTGACGAGTGTGTTTCCATACAAAATATATGGTAATTATTTTTGAATAAAAAAACCTGCAGTTTGTGTCATTGTACATTTAAATAAGGAAGACTGGGTTGCGAGGATTAAAAAGATACGTACATGCATAACTGATATATTATGTTTATATCATAATAACATAAATTAGGTTTTTTATTTAAGTATTGAAGTAAAAAAAATAAATGCAGTGACACCAATGGTGAACATATTACAATTTAACAGCAACTCTCAAGTAATAATTATTTATCATCATCAGTGAACCAAAATACACAATTCCACGCCAAATAGCTGTGTGAAGTTTGGCCATACGACTAGATACAGATACGACGAATATATTTAAAGTTGTTGTATTTCAAACCGCTCACTCGTTATAAACAGTCTCAAGTCTTTACAAATATACCAAGTTTATAGAGCATTAGCAATTACCTGCTATTTCTTGTACATGCATTACAATATTAAACTTGATTAAAATAATCCTATGGCACTAAAAAGTATTGAAGCAATCGGATTATGAGTTCTATAGATTATCTCCTAGATGTTTTTAAATGAAAGTAGCACTGAGGCATTTTGTCTGCCTGCTGTTAACTGGTCTCCTCCAACATATGACTATGTGCTACTAACTGCAAATGTATCGCATATTAAAAAGTTACTACTTCTGCAAGACTGTGTTGAAAACTGTGTCTTAATATATGTTGCCAACTACACCCGGCGCACCGGAACATAGAAACGTGTGATAAAAAATGGAACATAGCAACGCCAAAACTTTGTCTTTATATAATATTAATAAATTCATATTAAGCGATAATGGCTTAGTTGATAGCGTGTTCGGACATCGCCTCGATGAACATAGATTTAAGTCCTACCAAGTGATTCAGAGCTTTCGGTGAAGGAAAAAGCGTGATGAAACTATAGTATGATGGTAAAGCTTTTTCTATGCCTAGCCTAGACGGGTACCACTCGTAAAGTTGAATATCTGTCACCAAGCACCTGTTGGTGTGTTCCGACAGCTGCACAGTTTGCAAAACCAGGGGAGTCGCAAGTGCGTTGCCAACCTGTCTTGGAGGAGATGGGAGTAAGGGAAGCGGGGAGGGGAGGGGAGGTGGGCCTCCGGCGCTCTCACTGACCGAACGAAACGCAACAATGCAAGCACTGTTACTTCACTGGTTTTCTGTGAGAGGGTGGTACTACCCCGGACGAGCCGACCCATTCATGCTAAAACCAGTAATCATAGCTTCAGCGTGGCTCTACCACCTACAACCACGTCTTAGACCACGTGGTCATTTAACATCAGATGAGATTGCGGTCAAACGCTACAACGTATGAGTAGTCCGATGAAGCTGTTAAGACATTGCTAGGTCAATAGCGTAATCAAAAAAAAACTAAAACCTATAAAGTTCCTATAAAAAATAATTATTCCAATACCTGCTTAAGCGAAGATCACAATTTAGCAAAAATTCATAACAAAATTAGTAACATAGGTTAATCTTTTTTTTTTAATTGACTATTCTATTAACCTAGCAAGGTCTTAACAGCTTCACTGGACTATTAAGGCGAGCACTTAAGGCACTCAGCCGATTTTATTTGACAACTAGCTCAAGGGTGCACGGCACACCTCGGCTACATGAATTTCGCGACCTATCTGAGCTAAGCTAACTATTCATACGTATATGAGTTGTTGAAACATATGTGTACCAAGCATACATACCTCAACAACTCTTATATATATTTCGTATCGGATCGCACAACCAAAGCTTAATCACTTATAGTCACATACTCTGTAATACGTCATACGGCGTCACACCCAAACTATAAAACAAACCGTACAAGGTGTCACCAAAAATAATAGATCTATGTTAACTAATTTGTATGAAAACGCCACCGCGACAACGACGCGGTGCGGCGCCTGCGCATCGGGAATCGAATCACGGACAACCATAACCCGGCGTACAACAGCGGCATAGATTAAAAACCTATAAAACCCGCCCTTGAACGTACAAACGGACGTACAGCCGTATAATTGACCAATTAATTTTTATATAAATTGTTTTGATGAATTTATTACTCGCCATTGTCTATTGCGCCTGTTTTGGACGGTCGCGAGCTTGCATGCTAATTTTTTTATACTGTTCCGGCATGCTGACCGCGGATAGTTTTTGTACTACCTAGAACACTGTGGCAAAGCTACAAAAAAAGTTATGATTTGTAGTAATAATTAGAAAAAAAAAACTAATACAAATAAACTCAAAGAGGAGAAAGATTCAAAATATTTTGTCTCTTTCAATTTCAACGTATGTGATATTGCAGTATTAAAATAGAACTAATCACTAGATATTATAAAACAAAATCTTCTGCCACGTTTGTCTCTCTGTCTTATCGCGATAAACTCAAAAGCTACTTACTAGACGGATTTAATGCGGTTTTCACTAGTAAATAAAGTGATTTATGAGGAAGGTTTCTAGATATATAATTTGTCAAGTATTTTTTTATTACCAAGGCGGGACAACATTTTTTTTATATAATAGGAGGTAAACGAACAGGTGGGTCACCTTAAGTGATCACCATCGTCTATAGACATCATAGGAGGCAAACGAACAGGTGGGTCACCTTAAGTGATCACCATCGTCCATAGACACTTGCAACACCAGAGGAGTTGCACGTGCGTTGTTAGCCCGTGTTTGGGAGGAGGGGGAGAGGAGAGAAGAGAGGAAGGTAGGAGGGCTCCGGTGCTCTCACTGACCTAATGAAACCCAAGCACTGTTACTTCACGTGGGTGTTTCTGCGGGTCGGGTGGTGGTACCCCGGGCGAGCCGACCCATTCATACTGAAACCAATAATAGGTTCAGGGTAGCTCTATCACCACATATAAAATTTACCGCCGCCGGGCCGCTAGTTAGACTTTTTTTTTATAGTAGCACGGCAAAATGACTGCACTGTGCCCGATGCTAAGCACAGTACCATCCAAAAACAACGGCCACCACCGAGTGACACACTATACATTGACGGTCGCCGCTGTCATGCCGGCCTGCTAAAAGACTGTACATTTGAAACCTAAGATTGCGCTGAGCAACTACTTAGCGATGCTTAAGCTGAGCTAAGAATAAAACAAGGCTGAATACGCTCTATACATTTCAAACCTAACAGTTTTTTACGATTCTATCGCCTTAGCAAAACACGATAGGTTCAGTTCTCATATGCGATGAGACAGACCGTTTTTTCCCACGCATCTCGGTCGGGAGACCGCAAAAAACTTTCACTCTGGCCAGCGGGACACGCCCATTCCGGGAACCGAACCCGCGACCCGACAATGTGGTCACAATGCGAAATTGCCACTCTCGCGCCGAACCCCGCCTTTATGTCTGACTTTAATGACAAGAGTTCATCTTCAAACACATGATTATATAATATAATGGTGTAGGCATTCACGTAAAAAGTTGTTGGGGTTGCGTGGTTTGACCGGTTGAATATCGATTCGATGGCCGCTGGTTGGAATCCCGTCGTGTATGAGCGAATTTTTCCGCAATTTTCAATGTCAAAGAAAAGATTTGAATACATCTAAACTTGAAAAATGTTTTTGTAGTACCATCGCTTATAAGAAATATATAACTTTGGTTATCTCAGCGTTTAAAATCGCTAATACGTTGTGGATTGGCGATTACATCGATTCTCTAAGGAAGTATTGGCCTAGCAGAGTACAAGGCGGGCATTAATATTATAAGAACAAACCTTTAATATTGAAAACTGAAATTTGTCTTTATGTCTGACTTTAATGACAAGAGTTCATCTTCAAACACATGATTATATAATATAATGGTGTAGGCATTCACGTAAAAAGTTGTTGGGGTTGCGTGGTTTGACCGGTTGAATATCGATTCGATGGCCGCTGGTTGGAATCCCGTCGTGTATGAGCGAATTTTTCCGCAATTTTCAATGTTGAAGAAAAGATCGTGAGTACATCTAAGCTTGAAAAATGTTTTTGTAGTGCCATCGCTTATGTGAAATATAGAACTGTGGGTATCTTAGCGTTTAAAATCGCTAATACGTCGTGGATTGGCGTAGTAATTACATCGATTCTCTAAGAAAGTTTTGGCCTAGCAGAGTACAAGGCGGGCATTAATATTGTAAGAACAAACCTTTAATATTGAAAACTGAAATTTGTTCACAATTTATAATTTTGTTGTACATTTTGATTTCATTCGATACGAACAAACTGATGTTAGTAGTGTTGTGCGACGCTTCGTTAATCTGTCGATACTCGATATATATCTATACATCGATAGTAGAATTAATAGTACTATATTTAATTTATTTTCTACCAGCTTTATTCGTGGCTCCGCACAAGTTCATTAATATTTCTAGCTTTTGTTTATTATGTATGATTATCTGACATCTGACATAGCGATCGATTAAATGGTACAGAAACAGATGTAATACCGCAGTGTCACCTAATGGTAAATTATAGTAAAATGATTTAAATAATAAATCTTCTCCATGATGAAGGAGTTACATATGCCAACAGTAATATATGCTCAGAGTCACGACCCTAGCTTTAACATAAATGAAGATTAGAAATGTATATAAAAAGTTACTGAGTGAGTTTGTTTGTTTATTATGAAATTTTGCATACACAATATCAGGGTATCAGATAAGAACATATGGCACCATTCAACCAAGAAAAAACTGTTTCAGAGATATAGATGAAATCTACTATAACGGGACGAGCAAACTGCAAGCAAAAACTAATCCAATGGAGAATGATGTCTAACATTCGTTCTGAAATGTTTTATCATAGAACAATTCCCTGTTGATTACGCCTCTCTGATACACTTTGCAATAATGTTTGTTTAACTATATTCGATGTCGATGATATTTGCAAAGGCCAACAGTAATATATGCTCAGAGTCACGACCCTAGCTTTAACATTAATGAAGATTAGAAATGTATATAAAAAGTTAGTGAGTGAGTTTGTTTGTTTATTATGAAATTTTGCATACACAATATCAGGGTATCAAATAAGAACATATGGCACCATTCAACCAAGAAAAAACTGTTTCTGAGATATAGATGAAATCTACTATAACGGGACGAGCAAACTGCAAGCAAAAACTAATTCAATGGAGAATGATATCTAACATTCGTTCTGCAATGTTTTATCACAGAACAATTCCCTGTTGATTACGCCTTTCTAATACACTTTGCAATAATGTTTGTTTAACTATCGATGTCGATGATATTTGCAAAGTAGACAACCCTAGTTTGGAGGTTAGAGTTACAGCGTAGCGAGTGAGTCTGCTAGGGAGGGGCCTGCCATAAATCGTAATGATAGTTCATCGTGATGAGAATTGGCGGGAACGCGGCGTCGCATCGCCTGCGCACGTGGCACATATCATATGTCCATGGGAAAATGTAACACTGTGTATTTTGATTGTTGTAACTATTACAAATAACTTATATCAGTTGGTTGTAGCGTCTGAACGCAATCTCATCCGATGTAAATTGAGGCGGTCTAAGATTGTAACGCACTCTAGCAAAAGGAAGAGAAGAAGAGAGCTCTCGAGTGCTAATATCGCAATTTAGGCTCAAATAAGGCGCTTATGAAAGTCAAAACTACCGCCAGTTCGGACAAACAACCCAGGTATCGAGTAGAATTGGCGAGAAACTCCACCGGGTTTACCTTTTTAACATATATTTAAAATACACATTACAATCGTTTTTTAATAAATGCACAGAGAGGAGTCAATTCCAGACTTCACCATCGTTCACATATTGGCACCTATAGATACCAAAACCCGCTTGACACGGCGCTTAAACTTACAGCCCGGCAAATCGGTACTATGCTTTGGGATTCTGTTATAATTTTGTTGTAAACAGATTTTCAATTAAAGGGTGGTAGCTAGCCAGGCTAAACTAAGTCTACATATAGATAGGACATATATAACTGTACTGGAGACTATAGATAATGCACTGGATTATGGTGGCAGTCAATACTTAGCAACTTACGTTTCAGACTTAGCAAAACCAGTAATAGTTTCTTAGGTAATAGTGTTAGGTTTTACAATAAAGTCCCAAAACATATTACCGATTTGCCGGACTGTAAATTTAAGCACCATGTCAAGCGGGTTTTAGTGTCGAAAGGCTACTATAGAGTGGATCAATACGTGAACGATGGTGACGTCTGGAATTGACTCCTCTCTGTGCATCCACTAAAAACGGTATTGTAACGTATAATGTATTTGAAATATATATATATATGTTAAAAAGATGTACCCAATCGAGTTTCTTGCCGGTTCTTCTATTTAAGCGCCATGTCAAACGGGTTTTAGTTTCAAAAGGATATTAAGCGCCTTATCTTATTATAAACTGAATAAAGTATTTTTGATTTGATTTGATTTGAATAGATATTCTGTGAAATAGTCCCTGTAATTGCATTGCATATACTAGGATAGTCGGTAAGCGTTGAGAACGTAAATAATCTCTGCTTATACCTATAGCGTGAAGATATAAGTACTTGTCTCAAGGAAAACAAAAGAAATCTTCTACATTAAGACGTATGACCGAAGCTGAATGACACAATAGTAAAGTTTCATTTGGACAAATTAATGGTAATGGAAAAGTCGGGTTGTGACCTCCCCTCGCCCCCTCTCCCGCCTTCTTACCCCCTAAGTAACCCCCCCAGACGGTCCGATATGGCCGGTCACTTGTCCGTTGAGATGCTATTCTTATATCATCTCTTTAGTATTTGTCTATGGAAAACCGTTTTCTTTTTATTTCAAAACAGTCCAACTATTTTTGTTTTTGTGTCTTCTGTAGATAATATCATGTAATTCTAAGTAAATAATGATTAAAATTATCACATTCACTCATGAAAGAAGCTGCTTTTGAATAATCTCATTGATTCCTTTGTATCCTTATAATGTAAAAACCACTGAGTATTTTTTTATTATCTTAATTGTACTTTCTCGCCTGATTGTAATTTAAGCTTTGTTAAATTAGGTAATATACAGATTAAGCAACTTAAATCAGCACAAAATGACTCTCAGCTGTTGCAATATTCACTCAAATACAGTTACCAATTTTCTAAATTTGAAATTGCTTAAAAATTGCCAGCACCATTGAAATCACGTGATCTATTCTCCTCAATTTATATAAAATCAAATACATAATAAGAATGTAAATGTAAAGTGTTTGTACTTTTAGGTTTTTGTAAAAAAAATTGTTGCAGGAGTCTTGGAATAGGTAATAAAATACATTTCAATCATTTTTAGAAATGTCTGTCTGTTTGTTTGCTTGAAAATGAAAACCTTTTTAAGGAAATCATAAAGCACATTTTCGAGTAACATTTAGTATTTGTTTCATTAAAATCGATTCGGTATATCAAAAGTTATTGTCATTTAAGTAGATAGTATTTAGACTTAATACATTCAGATGACTTTATTAGTCACAGTTTTGTACATAAGGTACCCTGAAGAAGTCGTGGGCACAGTTAGTATTCAATAATGCAAGAAATTTAAAACGGCCATACATCAGTAAGGAATAAAAAATTAAAACTCATAAGACGAAAAGAATGTATCAGTTACAAACATCCGCCATTACAGCTGGAAATCGAAATGAAATGCGCACGCGTCGCGTCGTTCCAAATTCAAAAATGCGAACTTTTGTTTATTAACAACCCTCCGGTATTGTTCTTTTTATGAATTCAAAATTTAATTCATCGCTCGCGTGCGTTTGACGGTTAACTCTGGGGTTCCGTTTGTCCCGTTGTTTTCTTAACCCGAACTTCTGGTTAACCCTCCCTCCGCCATTCGGTATTAAAAACGTATGTTTATTGATTTGTTTGTTTTGTAATAACGATTGTTTGTATGAAGTATTCGCGGTTCGCGTGCATGTGTGTATGGTTTTATTATGCATTGTATGTGACACGTGCTTATTCCTATTGTCTTGTTACGTTGATTTGTTTTTCTAATGTTTTTCTAATGGCTCACTTAATTTTATTTATAAGTAGTTGTTTTGTCGTGATTATAAATACATTTTATTAGACGTTTAGCCGTATAACTTAATATTCTTCTACTGTTCTTATCTATGACCTATTGTTTAGCTTCGCTATCAATTTTATTATTTCTTAATTCGTTATTGACAATACTAATGACGCTATATATAAATCGTTATTTGTAAGTACATAATAGCAGTCACGTTTCTATCTCTGTATACTAAATAACAGGAAAAAAGATCGATTCTTTGATACTACGTGGTGTGGCATCCAAACATGTCCATTACAAAGAGTACATCTGAAAAAGAAAACATTTGGATCGCATTGCGTGACACCGTTTAAAATAGTGATAGGAAAAAGTCGATTGAACGCCGAGTAAATAATAAAAAACAGTGACCTAATAACGCCTTTTAATGATCGTTAACAGCGTATACAATAAATCGATTTGTGGTAAGTGCTGAATAGAACATTGGAATACATTTTTTTGGTTGATTTAACATGATAAAAATCAACCAAATATTCATTAGATAATTTGGTTTACAAAAAAAGAGGTTACGCCATTCATTAACCAGCTGACGTTGGTCGAAAATTCCCTATTCGGTGTTAAGCTGTTATACACACGAATTCGTCTTGTTCGCCACAGTTCATTGTATCTAGCAGTGGTCTGATAATTTGCGATTGTTAAGAGCACATTTTATTGGATTTTTGTTTGTATTTTCAGCTATAAAATATCACAGGAGGGTTTAGAATTGATTAGAAAACCATAAATTAGTTTTATTGAAAGAATTAATTAAGAAACGGTGATCTTTGAGTCTTTTGCCATTGGCATAGAGTAATGATAATGTAAAAAGGATGACATCGTGAACAAGCCAAGACTATGGATGAGCGAGATTATATATAGAATGCTATTTAAGAAACGGTGATCTTTGAGTCTTTTGCCATTGGCATAGAGTAATGATAATGTAAAAAGGATGACATCGTGAACAAGCCAAGACTATGGATGAGCGAGATTATATATAGAATGCTATATGAAAGGACGAAAGTGTGTTTTAACTAGATGTTGGTTTTAAAATAAATTACTGTGTTTTAAATAAACAACTATATAACGTTCAAGTAAGTTTTATTTTGTACATGATCCCACGCATATGTATAATCAATTCAAACACTTTTTATTTGCGCCCTTCGTAATTTTGATAGTTTAAAATATATTATTGATTCCTTTGTATCCTTATAATTTTAAAACCACTGAGTCGTTTTTTATTATCTTAATTGTACTTTCTCGCCTGATTGTAATTTAAGCTTTGTTAAATTAGGTAATATACAGATTAAGCAACTTAAATCAGCACAAAATGACTCTCAGCTGTTGCAATATTCACTCAAATACAGTTACCAATTTTCTAAATTTGAAATTGCTTAAAAATTGCCAGCACCATTGAAATCACGTGATCTATTCTCCTCAATTTATATAAAATCAAATACATAATAAGAATGTAAATGTAAAGTGTTTGTACTTTTAGGTTTTTGTAAAAAAAATTGTTGCAGGAGTCTTGGAATAGGTAATAAAATACATTTCAATCATTTTGAGAAATGTCTGTCTGTTTGATTGCTTGAAAATGAAAACCTTTTTAAGAAAATCATAAAGCACATTTTCGAGTAACATTTAGTCTTTGTTTCATTAAAATCGATTCGGTATATCAAAAGTTATTGTCATTTAAGTAGATAGTATTTAGACTTAATACATTCAGATGACTTTATTAGTCACAGTTTTGTACATAAGGTACCACACGGAAGAAGTCGTGGCCACAGTTAGTATTCAATAATGCAAGAAATTTAAAACGGCCATACATCAGTAAGGAATAAAAAATTAAAACTCATAAGACGAAAAGAATGTATCAGTTACAAACATCCGCCATTACAGCTGGAAATCGAAATGAAATGCGCACGCGTCGCGTCGTTCCAAATTCAAAAATGCGAACTTTTGTTTATTAACAACCCTCCGGTATTGTTCTTTTTATGAATTCAAAATTTAATTCATCGCTCGCGTGCGTTTGACGGTTAACTCTGGGGTTCCGTTTGTCCCGTTGTTTTCTTAACCCGAACTTCTGGTTAACCCTCCCTCCGCCATTCGGTATTAAAAACGTATGTTTATTGATTTGTTTGTTTTGTAATAACGATTGTTTGTATGAAGTATTCGCGGTTCGCGTGCATGTGTGTATGGTTTTATTATGCATTGTATGTGACACGTGCTTATTCCTATTGTCTTGTTACGTTGATTTGTTTTTCTAATGTTTTTCTAATGGCTCACTTAATTTTATTTATAAGTAGTTGTTTTGTCGTGATTATAAATACATTTTATTAGACGTTTAGCCGTATAACTTAATATTCTTCTACTGTTCTTATCTATGACCTATTGTTTAGCTTCGCTATCAATTTTATTATTTCTTAATTCGTTATTGACAATACTAATGACGCTATATATAAATCGTTATTTGTAAGTACATAATAGCAGTCACGTTTCTATCTCTGTATACTAAATAACAGGAAAAAAGATCGATTCTTTGATACTACGTGGTGTGGCATCCAAACATGTCCATTACAAAGAGTACATCTGAAAAAGAAAACATTTGGATCGCATTGCGTGACACCGTTTAAAATAGTGATAGGAAAAAGTCGATTGAACGCCGAGTAAATAATAAAAAACAGTGACCTAATAACGCCTTTTAATGATCGTTAACAGCGTATACAATAAATCGATTTGTGGTAAGTGCTGAATAGAACATTGGAATACATTTTTTTGGTTGATTTAACATGATAAAAATCAACCAAATATTCATTAGATAATTTGGTTTACAAAAAAAGAGGTTACGCCATTCATTAACCAGCTGACGTTGGTCGAAAATTCCCTAGTCGGTGTTAAGCTGTTATACACACGAATTCGTCTTGTTCGCCACAGTTCATTGTATCTAGCAGTGGTCTGATAATTTGCGATTGTTAAGAGCACATTTTATTGGATTTTTGTTTGTATTTTCAGCTATAAAATATCACAGGAGGGTTTAGAATTGATTAGAAAACCATAAATTAGTTTTATTGAAAGAATTAATTAAGAAACGGTGATTTTTGAGTCTTTTGTCATTGGCATAGAGTAATGATAATGTAAAAAGGATGACATTGTGAACAAGCCAAGAGTATGGATGAGCGAGATTATATATAAAATGCCATATGAAAGGACGAAAGTGTGTTTTTACTAAAAGTTGGTTTTAAAATAAATTACTGTTTTAAATAAACAACTATATAACATTCAAGTAGGTTTTATTTTGTACATGATCCCACGAATATGTATAATCAATTCAAACACTTTTTATTTGCGCCCTTCGTAATTTTGATAGTTTAAAATATATTATGAAAATGGTGTTTAAATGATAGAAACCGGCCATGTGAACTAGTCTCTAAATTGCACCCTCACCTCACCCACAAACGTGCAAACAAAATTATAACAATAAAATTCACTATAATGAGCTCGCGAGGCGAGTAAGTCATTCTCTGATACACAGTTACACACATGTGGTGCGAACGGAACGCATTAGCGGCCCCGTTTCCTGCCACAAAAAGGACCTAAAAAAAACAAAACACCCAACTAGAAATGACCTGTTATTTACTAAAATAATATGAATTAGTAACAAAGACAAACATACGAAATATGTTGGCAACAAATGTTACACAGATTCTAATTTAATTTCAGTTTAAAGAAACGTACAAAATCTAAAGTCATTAATAACGCGTAACAAGCTCCAAACATTAATTAATCGATAATAATCATCTATAGATGTTATTCATATCAATTATGAGTGAATTAGTCGATTAAACTAATCGAGCGTAATCGCACGCCTCTCTAATTCGTAATTCGAACAGTGTCACCGTATTCAAAACGGGCGCCAAATGGAATTCAGCTGAGAGAGAAAGGGATCCGAACACGGAATGATCCTTGAAAGCATGTGTTCGATATTCAAATTAAGGATAGATCTGAGCAACGTCGGCTCCGGATTGGTAATTGAAAGTGGCGCGCGGCGGCGGACATCTGTTCTAAATACAAATTCGAATTCGCCGTCTGTTCGATTTCTTTAATGATTATTGAAATTGCCAGTTGGGTTATGCGCGTTCTATTTTTAAACAAGAATTTCTAAAGCCCATTCTGATACCGATATGTAAATATAATTGCATATAAGTTTATTTTAAAATACTGTTTACTCGACTATCGGTTACACTGAATTATCTGGAATAATCTATATACAAATTTGTATTTTTCTGATGTTTCGCTTCTTCTCAAATAGCATTATAATTCAACATTTTTTGAAGAATCACCGTGAAAGAGGCACATCTAAATGTTTCTCATGGAGAAGGTATTCATGCTATCTATTTTAGTATAACTCACCGCTAGGTGGCACTGCAGACATTCAAGTTTAACCGATCCAATATACATACGATGTATGTATGATATTATAAAAAATACCTAAGAGTTTTTGTAGGGATCTTGGAATGTTATGTAGTGGTTTTTATATTCTATTCATAACCTTGTGGTATTTGGTTCTATACTTAATAATTTTGATAGTGTTTTATATAATACTACCCTCTGCCCGCGACTTCGTTCGCGTGGAATATTTATTTTGGGCTAACGCAGCGGAAGCTCTCAAGAGGGAAAAAATAACGATTTTGAAACATTCTTCATTGTTGCTTTGCCTATTGGTCTTGGCATGATGATATATAGCCTATAACCTTCCTCGATAAATGAGCTATATAACATTGAAATAATTTTTCAAATGGGACAATTAGTTCCTGAGATTACCCCCTACAACATCACAAACTCACAACGTCACAAATTCACAAACTTCTTTATAATATTAGTATAGATAGTTCGGTAATTGCGCACACGTGAAGTGGATGGGAAATAATATACCACGGAGCATGGATTCTTGCTTGCTACTAAAACTCCCTGGAAAGTTCTAACAAGACGGCCACCATCTTGTTAGTTCTTAAACTTGTAAAATATCATTACCTACTCGACAATGGCAGTAGTAACCTACTAGAAGATTGTTTGCCAAAAATAAACTTAGTTCATATGATTTTGAAGCACTTAAATATATGTGAGATAGATTTAGTATCATTATGATTTATATTGTCTTTGTTTTATTACGTAAATAGTTTATTTTACCTAAACAATACATGGTATCATGAAAATTTCAATTCGATTCCCTCGAGGACAAATTAAATTTGTAACTGGCCGTTGTCAGGGTTTCGTTAATTAGTCACTTGTGCATGCAACATGCTTTTATATGATTTACTAATGTCGTTTAGACAAAGAAAAAAGGTACATTGTAAAAATAGAACACGTGATGATAATGTTATAAATTAGTAGTGCCCGCTAGCATCTTCGCCTGAATATGTATCTCTATAAAGGATTAGTTTTATTTCGCGGCTCACGTAAATGTACATTTGATATATCCCTCAAGATCATTATTTTTTCTGCATGTAAGGTACTCTATGGCCTTTTCTGTAGCCCTGGTAACGTATAGGCAAACTTTCAATCGGTTGGGCAGTTAAGACGTGAAAGGTTAAGAAATACAAAGCAATATTACTCTATACAGTTTAGGCCCTACGAAGGCGATTATGAACGTCAAAGCTACCACCGCGCCGGAAAACAACCCAGTCATTGAGAAGAACCAGCAACAAACATGATCGGGCTTATCTTCTTAACATATATCTAAAATACATTACATGTTACTATCGTTTTTAGTGGATGCCCAGAGAGAGTCAATTCCAGACATCACCTCGTTCACATATTGATTCACTCTGTAATAGCCTTTCAACATCGATATCCGCTTGACATGGCGCTTAAACTCACAATCTGGTAAATCGGCAATATGCTTTGGAGCTTTGTTGTAAAACCTAACACTATTTACTGGTTTTACTGAGTCTGAAATTTGAGACGAACAGTTTTTACAGTTTCTAGTATTTGGGTCATGCCGGTCTTTTGCGAAATCCAGATTTTCAAAGTTTTTGCGGACATACATGAAATTGTCTACAATAGTAAGGAGGAGATTTTATAAAGTTCTTGAGATGGTTTTTTAACTGTCTAAACGTTACTTGGATGTGGAACAAGACGATAAGATATAGAATTAGAAACGCTAGGCTGAAATAAATCACACCCGTACACATATTATATGTAACAAAAAGTAATTTCATCATAAGACACACCTAACGATCGTTAGCGTACGTACTCGATCAGTTCAACGTTACTCGGGCGAGCAATTAAAGCGAATATTTTTAGTTAATTACAGTGAGGTTTGTGCGGTGAATATGCGTTGATCAATCAAGCGCACTGTCTAGCATTATTTTACGTGAAATTTGTTTTGTCAGTTGAATTAGCGAACATGCAGACGGTTCAAACGATGTTAAGCTGTCATTACAACCCATTAATTTATATTTATTTATTAGACAAATTACCACAGAAACAAAAACCAATTATATACTAATACATAAAATACATTAAGAGGTACTAACTTCAAAAGATAGAATATAAAAAGAAATATGTGTGTCACTGCAAGTGAAAATTTTCTTTCGATCGTAGGCGTCTATGTGAAAATTTTGGGAAACTTATTTGATTTAGGGTTTAGGGCGTTTTTAATCTTAACTTATTGATTAGAAAATGGGAATGATAATGGGAAATCAGTAGTAGACAAGATATACAATTTAAAACTTTATTTAAAAACTGAGCACAATATTTATTTAAATCATTGAATCATTTTGAATTGAGCCATGGGTTTGCCAATAGGGTTTGCCCATTCAGGCAATAGCCTATATTGACCTTGACTGCTCTGCAGAACGCCTTTCACTTTACCCCTACTTCACGGCAAGCTGTAATGTGACATGCGATAGCCGGACGATATAATTTGAGGCGATTTTTCGATCGTGGCGATTTTGGCTGTCGTTTATTAATAAAACAATTGGTTTTACCACAATCATATAAGATAAGTTTAAATAACTTTTTAACAGTTTTCAGTGAGGAAAAGTGTACACATGATCTCAGGCCCTAATTCATGTTTTTAACTAATTAGTATTTTCACAGAAAACATTGTAACATGAGAATTAACTCTGTCCATAAAATATCAATTGAATGAGTTCTAAAGATATACTTATATAAACAAGTGATAGTGTAATTCTAAATGCAATTCCTGACTAATTCACTAGATAGGTAATTGATATTGTTTTAATGGCACATAAATTAGACTTTCAACAAGGAAAAGTGAATTAGTCAGGAATTGCATTTAGAATTACACTATCACTTGTTTATATAAGTATATCTTTAGAACTCATTCAATTGATATTTTATGGACAGAGTTAATTCTCATGTTACAATGTTTTCTGTGAAAATACTAATTAGTTAAAAACATGAATTAGGGCCTGAGATCATGTGTACACTTTTCCTCACTGAAAACTGTTAAAAAGTTATTTAAACTTATCTTATATGATTGTGGTAAAACCAATTGTTTTATTAATAAACGACAGCCAAAATCGCCACGATCGAAAAATCGCCTGCAGGTGCCGAGCTATGTCCGCGCGGTAATGGCGAGGTGGCGTGCGCGCCGCCTCATTACCGCTCGATCGCTTCCGAAGTGTTACGGCAATAACCGAATTGGACGTTCCTAATTCGAATTTTTGTAATTCGATAATTGTTTAATAGTGTGAAAGGGAGGGACATCACATGGTGTTGCGTAGCTCCACACTCTTCTTGGTTCCTGGTAGTTCTATATATAGTACCACAAAGCTTGTATGTGTAGCTTCTCTCCGATACGAAATATATATAGGAGTTGTTGAGGTATGTATGCTTGGTACACATATATGTTTCAACAACTCATATATGTATGAATAGTTAGCTTAGCTTAGGTTAGCTCAGATAGGTCACGAATTCCCTGCCATCTTCTTGGCGTCTTCTTCGGCGCGGCAGCGCAGGACGACCTTCTGGTTCTTGGCCTTCCTCACAGCGTCGACTCGTGCTCCGGTTTCCTGGGTATTTACTCAATTGATTTTATTTTGAGAATTGTATTGCTCGAAAAAGTTAACCTCTTCTAGGACATACTGTAGGGTGGCTCCTAATGTTGCTTGGGTCCTTACATTTACTATACTTTTGAAATTTTCTGGAAGGTTGTATAGAAAAACGTTGAAAGCCATGTTATTATAGATTATCGTTTTGGCCTTTTTAATTTATCGCGCAACTCATTTACTTTTGATATTAGCACTGCTCTAATATATTGGGTTATATTGCAAAATTTTGTGTATACTCGCATACATTCCTCGGTTCGAGGGTCACAAAAATGTTACATTAATATTTCTCTGAACTCCTGCTAAGATTTTATATCTTCTTTTTTACTTATTTGTGCTGACGCTTTGTCAGTCAGCCTACTTGTGTTTGTGTGCATGATATGTAAATTTTATTCAACTCTCCCTTTATAACTCTCGATAATGTATTCACATTTTTATATAAATAGATCTGAATATCTTTTATCACCGTTGTGTAATGTTGGGACTTTGGGTTGAGTGAGTGAAGTCAACCGTTTCTTACGAAAGCTATTTAATAACTATTTACACTTCCAGTACATAGGTTAATGTCGTATCATGAGATGTCAATATATATCTAATGTATATACATACACTTCAGTTGAATAGTGGTATTAATTTGAACATTTCATTGGGTATGATGACCTTGATTGTTGTCATTGTTATACAAATCCTAATATCATTAATAATAATTGAAATTCACCTTTTCGAAATTTTTACTCAACTTGCAAGCGCAATATGGTTGATCACGCTTACTAGCATGTCATCACGCGCAATTGTAAGTTTATCTCCTGCCAAAAAATACCGTTCAACGTGCCTAAAGAGGTATTCACCTAAAAAATAAATTACAAAAGTGTTATAAAAGATTTAACTTAAAATTAGTGTTCTGTTCAGAAGTAGATGTCCAGAACGAATTTTTCCTTATTATGCTTAACTAAACATGTTAACTTATGTTTCCCACGAGTTATACGAACGCTAGCGAGAGTTACTCTGCTTACACAGCATATTCGTGAGAACGTGTCGTAATCACTTGTTCTGGCGACCGCATTACTATAACATACTGTTAAATGTGGGATCTGCAGCTTTAACTAATTACAAATTACTGTGAACAACATAAAGTACAACAAAACATCATTCTAAGTTGCTAAATCAAATTAATATTTCAAAGTCCCTAATAACATATAATCTATGCGATATTATTATTACTCGCTGTAAATTTTCTTTCGATCGTAGGCGTCTATGTGAAAATTTTGGGAAAATTATTTGATTTAGGGTTTAGGGCGTTTTTAATCTTAACTTATTAATTAGAAAATGGGAATGATAATGGGAAATCAGTAGTAGACAAGATATACAATTTAAAACTTTATTTAAAAAATGAGCACTATATTTATTTAAATCATTTTAAATTGAGCCATGGGCGCCGTATTGCCTATATTGACCTTGACTGCTCTGCAGAACGCCTTTCACTTTACCCCTACTTCTTAGAGCCTCCGCTACGTTTTAGCGTTAGCCCAAAGTAACTATTCCACGCGGGCAGAGGCTAGTTTATTATAATACAGTTGACTTGTAGTTAACCGACAAACATTTTGTACCACAATCATATAAGATAAGTTTAAATAAATTATTAACAATTTTCCGTAAGGAAAAGTGTAGACGTGATCTCAGGCCCTAATTCGTGTTTTTAACTAATTAATATTTTCACAGAAAACCTTGTAACATGAGAATTAACTCTGCCCATAAAATATCAATTGAATGAGTCCTAAATATATACTTATATAAACAAGCGATAGTGTAATTCTAAATGCAGTTCCTGACTAATTCACGTTTCCTTGTTGAAAGTCTAATTTATGTGCCATAAAAACAGTATCAATTACCTATCTTTAAGTATTAGACTTTAATAACAACTTTGCAGACAATATCCTGAATATTTGGTACTGGTTTAAGCAACAAATAAACAGTATAACACTCTCTATAATATGATACATTAGTATATTGTCCAGCGAAAGTCTTGACGATGTAATTAAGGCAAGATTTCCTCATATCGTATAACTTGGTCCATTACCCAACGGGGGCCATAAGGCAGGTGCCGAGCTATGTCCGCGCGGTAATGGCGAGGTGGCGTGCGCGCCGCCTCATTACCGCTCGATCGCTTCCGAAGTGTTACGGCAATAACCGAATTGGACGTTCCTAATTCGAATTTTTGTAATTCGATAATTGTTTAATAGTGTGAAAGGGAGGGACATCACATGGTGTTGCGTAGCTCCACACTCTTCTTGGTTCCTGGTAGTTCTATATATAGTACCACAAAGCTTGTATGTGTCGTTCCTAATTCGAATTTTTGTAATTCGATAATTGTTTAATAGTGTGAAAGGGAGGGACATCACATGGTGTTGCGTAGCTCCACACTCTTCTTGGTTCCTGGTAGTTCTGAAAACTGAGCCATATATATAGTACCACAAAGCTTGTATGTGTAGCTTCTCTTTATCAACTGACAGAAGTATTATTATATGGCAGAAGAATGACTGTCTATAGTTCTTACTCAGGTTTTGTTGTTACAACGTGGTTAAAAATCGGGTAAATTTAACTTACAAAAGTGATGTCTTGTCAACAGAGACCGCCTTCATCGTCATTGTCATACGGTGGCGCGGTTAACGATGACGTCAGATCGCCGGGTTCCGGAGGTACCCCCGGTCCCCTCAGTCAACCCCCGCCGCAGACCTTAGACGCTTCAGACCCAGGTAAGATATCCTCCTATCGAAACCACAAGTTCAAGCTAGAATTAGTTACTCCGATTCTAAGGATACATAACTAATGAATCATATCCGAATACGAAGAAATTCATATCCAGGATATGGTTGAGATGACAAATAATTCGCTTTTAAATACGAATTTACCGAACAAGAGTTCAAAAACGAGCGCAATGACCGTTTATAAAATTGCACGTAAAGTTCGTTGACCGTCGATCCCACCTTATAAAGGAAAATAACATTATATTAAAATTTAATTAATTAAACCATCTATATGGATACGATTGTAATTGTATACCACCTCCGTGACATTTATACTTACCTGGTAGTTATTTGAGTGTGTGCAGATTTTAATGGATCCGTAAATTCGTTCCCGTGGTCATTCGCGATTTAAATCTTTCACTGCTGTTGATGCAAATCGTTTGAAATACTAGACGAGTGATTATTTTATTGGAATGCTTATTTTAGTCCAGATATGCTAAGTATTATAAGGTTACCTTTCCACTGAAACCTCGTAGCTATTGTAATATAACATAGTAACTGGTATCAGTCTACACTATATAAAAAGGATAGTTTGTGTGGAAACGCAAAAAGCTAAATTTACTCATATATATATAAATAAATAAATTGCCGAATGTATGTGCACGCATCACTGTAGAAAGGCTGTCCTATTTGACTAATTCTTTTTTTGTTGTTTACAATTGACCTTCAGTTGCCATATTATTTCATTGTATTACTTACATAAATGAAAGATTTGTTCTCATTTTCTGCGATAGTACACCTGGACGAAGCCGGGAGGCCAGCTAGTTTAAAATAAATAAGCTAAGTTATTGAACTGTAGCATATTTTTATTATAGTAACCTCTTCTATTATGAATTATTTAGGACAAATAATAGAAGTGGTTTAAAAAAAATATTTACAATTACTTTTCTACGACAAAGTTAATAACTATAAAATTATTCCACTAAAAATTTTACACAACACGTACTTGTGTTACCTAATTCATAGTGTTAAACAAAATGCAATACAATGTCTTTTGAGAAAATAAATATAGGTAACAAATCAAAATTGAATTATATAAATCAACTGATGATGAGCACGGCAGATGTTATCCTGCCTCGATAAAAAAAATCTGGAATCAGATCATAGCATCACTATCGGGTCCAATTATGGATCGAAATAATCCAGCACACCATTCAGAATATATATATATATTTTTTATCAACATTGGGTCAGCCGTTTAGGAACAATTTGGTGAAAAACACAAGTATAGAAAAAATATATGTTTAATAACGATCAATTTTAAATATAAATTCTTAATAGTTTTTTATAAAAATGTCAAGTAAGACGATGTAAATACGTTGTGTTGATGTAATGACGTTCAACCTTAATCTGACGGTGTCTGAGTCAGTCTACGTCATGTAATTTTACTTTAAAATTTACTATGTTGTGTTTATTTTTATGCGTTCTTCCACTCTCTATGTACTTGTTACCAATTCCAAAGTTTTCCGGAGAGGTCTTTTTTTATACTACGATGGTGGCAAACAATGCGGGCCGCCTGATGTTAAGCAGTCACCGCAGCCTATGAACGCTAGCAACATCAGAGGTGTAACATGCGCGTTGCCGACCCTAAAAGCGAACAGGCGGAGTCGCAAATGCGTTGCCAGCCTGTGTTTGGGAGAAAGGGGGGACGGGCTACGGAGAGTGAGAAGGGGTGGTGGAGATGAGAGGAAAGGGGAGATGGGCATCGGGTGCTCTCACTGTCCGAACGAAACGCAACAATGCAAGCACAGTTACTTCACGTCAGTTTTCTGTAAGAGGCTGATACCACACCGGGCGAGCCGACCCATTCACGCTGAAACCAGTAATTGCTTCAGCGTGGCTCTACCACCATAAAACCATAAAAGGTCAAATCAATAAGTTTAATTTTTATATCGATAGCATTACATTATAGCATCGCGGCAGTGTAGAAACGGCCTAACAACTCCTACATTGTAACGGAGCACAACGATCGTCCGTTTAGCATATCAATCGCATACAGATAGATATTTACATCTATTCACTGTATACTTGTATCTTATTACGATAGTTAGTGTGGGTTTAATGTTGAGTTTTTTAAATAATATCAAATATCACCTTGTTATTGACTTATGGTGTGTATTTTTAGCTTATTGTCTTATTTATACACATATATCTATATACAAGCAGGGTGTGCCTTTAAGACATACGATAGAAGTGAAAATTTTGCATTATAGGAAAACATTTTAATTTTAAATAAAACAAAAAGCTAACGTCACGCGGTATTTCCAGGCGGGCACCCATCCATATACTGACAGTTATAATACAAGAATTTCTTAGTTTTATTTGTATTCCATTCATCCATTTTTGCCATATCTTCAAATATTTATGGTTAAAACCAATCTCTTACAATACAATAATAAAAATTATATTTTTAAAATACTATATAAGGATATTTTATAAAACTGCTGACCCTTATGAATGGCTTAACAACTCTACTGTATCCCATTTGGAACTGATTATTTTGTGTATGATGGAATGACCTATATAAATGACCCCAAAGGGATGTAGCCTAGTTTCATATGACGGTAGTTTGCGTCTCAGTCCAATTTTTGATGCTAAATAACGTACAAAACGTCTTTGGATAGCTTCGATCCTGTCAGTCAGGATTCCATACCACCGAACAATACTCTAGGATGCTTCTAACTAATGTCATAAACAAAGTGATTAATGTAGCAGGATTTTTAAATGGTTTTGACATTCTGAATATAAAACCCATAACCTTGTTATCTTTCAATGTAATGTAATCATAGTGCTATGTGTAAGTTAGTTTTGAATCAATCCAAACGCCGAGATCCTTTACTGTATTCCGATGCACTTTACCATTTACCATCGTTCACACATTGATCCACCCTATAATATCCTTTAAATACTTAAAAAAGGAACTGCTTCCAATTTGTTTATTGGTAACACTGAATCCACACATTGATCCACCCTATAATATCCTTTAAATACTTAGAAAAGTAACTGCTTCCAATTTATTGGTAACACTGAAGCTCGTGAATGACTACTAAATATATAAAAATGAAAAAAATCCTGTCGACAAAATCAGGCGAAATGTTACTGAGAAGTTGTCTTCGCCTTTTCTATCCGTATAATTGTTAGTCATATGCTACACTTCAATTAACATATCTAGAATATAGATGTGTCAACGCTCGTCTTCGGAGCGATTGGGGGCTGACAGAGCGATGTCGTCGCGCTATCGGTACACTTTTGTGCGTTTGTCAACTCTCTCGGTCATCAGTCATTGGGGATCACTCCTCACACAACACGAACGCATCTGAGAATTGATTGGGTCCGTTCGGTCTCTTTTGAGAATCTTGATATTATAACTGTTATATACATTTGTAGTAACTTTGAATTTTTTTAATACTTAATTTTTAAGTCGTAAACATTTTAGATGTTAGATACCATTTTTTAAATTAAACTTTAAGAGTAAACATAATATAAAATATGCGAAACAATACATCTCTTCTGTCCCTATTTTGTTCTAATTTCTCAAGTATAAATTGTTGGTATACTGTTTCATAAGTACGGTTTATCATAATTTCGATATTATAAATGGTTTTTTACATAGCTGCTGGAAAATACTATGATTTCTTAGTAAAAAATGTTGTTAAAATCTGTGCTAACCACTAAATCCGACTGTAACGTGTAACGTATTTTAAATATTGTAGAAGAGATGTTCTGTCCCTATTTTATTCTAATTTCTCAAGTATAAATTGTTGGTATGCTGTTTCATAAGTACGGTTTATCATAATTTCGATACTTTAAATGGTTGATTCTAATATGTAGCTGCTGGAAAATACTATGAGTTCATAGTAAAAATGTTGTTAAAATCTGTGCTAACCACTAAATCCGACTGTAACGTGTAATGTATTTTAAATATATGTATGTTAAAATGATAAACCCGATTGAGTTTCGTGTCGGTTCTTCTTGATAACTGTTATTTTCCGAACCGGCGATAGTCGTGACATTCATAAGCGCCTTATTAGGGCCTAAAGTGAACACAGTATTTTTGATTTTGGCTGAAGTCAGTTAGTAGCTAGTCTAGCCACACCCAGCTAACAGGTAACCAAGTTAACACCAAGCTATCATTTAGGCGTATTCTACCATTTATCCTGAAAGCGGCACATTCTAAGGAGATATTGTTGTAATTATTATTTTTAAATCGACACAACTGTCATCAGTTGGTGTCATTGTATTGTAATCTGTCATCTGTCACATTTAATATCGGAAATGAAGGATGAACCGCGTTAAGATCGCGTATAAGACGTTCTGGCACCACAATGCGTATTCAAATGGTGACGTACGCATATCAATGACATCTCGGATTATCGCTTACGTATTCACGATCGACTGACAACTGTTCAATTATGTCGCTATTCGGCTGTGTGTATGTGTTCGAATCCTGTTCTGAACCTCATATTAGCTTCACAAAACATTGAGATCTGGAGACTCGAGATTTATCTTTAATCTATATCAATATTATAAAGCTGAAGAGTTTGTTTGGTTGAACGCGCTAATCTCGGAAACTACCTTAGTTCGATTTTAAAAATTCTTTCAGTGTTAGATAGCTCATTTATAGAGGAAGGCTACATATATCATCACGCTAAGATTAATTTTCCTTTTAAGGAGTTTCCGCTGCGTGTTAGCGTTAGCCCAAAGTAACTATTCCACGCAGACGAAACCGCGGGCTGAAGCTAGTAGATTATAAACCGTTTGTCGTTTACATGGTTTTGATACTTGGCCGATGTATTTATATTTCATAGATAAAAGTCTCCAAGTAAATTGAGTTTTAAGTAATAGTGGAGAAGGATAAAGAAAATTTTTGGTTATTAAATGGTTTGTCCGGCGGAATATCCATTCGAATTCAAAGTAACTATTCCACGCAAACGAAATCGCGGGCTGAAGCTAGTAGATTATAAAGCGTTTGTCGTTTACATGGTTTTCATACTTGGCCGATGTATTTATATTTCCCAGATAAAAGTCTCCAAGTAAATGGAATTTTAAGTAATAATGGAAGAGGATAAAGAAAAATTTTGGTTATTAAATGGTTTGTCCGGCGGAATATCCATTCGAATTCGTGTACATTTAGTCATTTAAATTAGTGACACTATCAGTTGATGGTGAAGCAGAACATCGTGAAGAAAATATGTTTTTGTAGTATCAACATATGTGGATAAAATATAAAACTGGGGATTTGTCAGGGTTTAAAATCTTTATACAATAACTAGGGAATAGGAATTCGACCTAGCAATGGGATTTATAGGCTGGAATTATTGTTATATTAAGAAATTACATTAGCAATGTAACAAGGACATGAAATTTTCTTTGTGTTTCCGAACTTCATTGCCTAACAGTTTATTTTGATTTTCTCGACTTTACGAAGAATGCATTATTGTACGGACGCATGTAAAGAATAAAATGTACCAGTTTAATAAAGAAATATTCAATTTATTTAAATTAAAACAACGCCAATGATTGCTAGAACATGAAAGTGTCACAAAAGACGCGATCGATGCTGTTTGACAGCTGTCAAAAACGCTCGACGCGCTGCGATGCCGCGAAAAACTAACAAAGTACCATTTTTTTGTCATTTCCACGTTGGTTTTGTGTGTGTTTTTTTGTGAAAATATTACGTTTTCGCCTCACGCGTGTGTGTAATTGTTTGGTTTGTCGCGTAACCGTGCTCGGTGAGTGGCGAAACGGCCGGCTAAATTGAATTTTGGTGAGCCAACAGCACAATGATCTGTAACTAGGAAGCCATGTTGTTACTTTTTTTTTCGTTATATACGGTGTATAATGAAAATAGGTTTCATAGTAAAAAGTTTTTACTCGCGTCATACGTACATTCATTGTATTATGATTACTAAATAAGACATCGCTTCCAAGTGAAATGAGGTTAATTGCTTCATTCGTAATGAATATCAGAGGTGATATAATTATGTTTTGTTGGTTTTCTTACTATTTTATAAAAAAAAGTGACGATGCTATTGTGCATACTAATTCTATGTTTATTCTATATTAAAATAAATAAAATTCATTCTTAGTGAATGTATCTAGATTGACAACAATTCAATTATTTTTTTCACTAAAATTGATTTTCTACTCAAAATGCTAATACTTACTCAAACTTTGATAATAACTTACCTAATGTGTCAAATCTTTGTCGACATTTATCCAAATACAGATATAAAACTGGGGCTGAGAAATTTGTAAGTATGTAATTCTTTCTTTATTTTATTTTTGGCAACCATTCCTCTAGTAGATTATTACTACCATTGTCGAGTAGGTGCTACTATTTACTGTTCGAGTATTATAAGTTTCTTACGACCATTTTAATGAACTAACCAGATCAAATTTTGCGGGGGAAAAAAACCGCAATGCGTGCGGGCACTAATATTTATCCAATAAAACTTACTCAAAATTTGGAAGCCTTTTCTACTTTGAGTTCATAGAATAATTATTTTCAATTAATAATTCCTATAACTTGATATATGTGTAGCAATATTCTTTGGAATCAGAATATTCTGTCAATACTATTTATGAATCAGACATAGTATGTATACTTAGTCTGGTCGTAAATACTCTTACAATTAAAAATAAACAAAATATTAGATACATTTGAATTTGCAGTCAGTTCGAAAAAAAGAAAAAAAAACATATGGTGGCCGCTTTGTTAGTACTTTCCAGGGAGTTTTTGTTACAAGTCAGAATCTTTGCTCCGTATTATTATCTGTGTATCCCATACACTTTTGAATAGAATATAAAATCCACTACATAGCATTCCAAGGTTCCGTCAAAAACTCCAAGTGTGTAATTAAAAACCCAAAACTCGAGAGGGACTCGCCGGGCGCCAAGTGTCATAAAGGGCTAACTGTGAATTATTCAAAATTCAAAATTTTCCCATAATTCAATCAGAACGCCGCCCCTCTCCCTGGGGAGGGGCGGGGAAGGGGGAGATGGCTCGTCGCCGGGACGATTATTTGCGAATTTAATATTAATTAACCGACGCGCTCCGTTCGTAATTGCGTTTTTCAATTATAACTGACAATTATGCGATGAAATTCGGATGAGCCGGGGATGAGGCGGGGATGAAGGGGTCGAGGCTGATGCACGGAGCCGGGCGAAACTCTCGATGCATTTTTAAACAACTGATTGACACGATATGCTTTATTCGCGACGAGTGTAGCAATTATAATAATTTGATGCGTATTTTTGAATGGAATTTTAATATCTACAATTATTGCGAAACCGTGTATTGCATTAGTCGAATACTATTGTGTATTTAAGTATTATGAAATTGATATACGAGACATCATATCACATTGTTTCATTAAAAAATTACATTTTCGAATTACTCACATTTTTATGAATATCAGGGTTTTATTTAAGAATTATGTTGTACTAGCTTTTGATACAACTTTCGGCCGCTTTAATATAAATTTGACTTATTCTTGGGAACTTGGGAAATTGGATGAAAGGTACCCCTATACGTTTCTGTACTCCTGACAGTGCGTATGTAAATTTTCATAACACTCAGTTGAGTAGTTAAGGCATGAAAGCGTAACAAACAAACATACGTTATAATTATTAGGATTATTTATATTATAGAATATAAACAGAATTATATAGAAAAAACAGGATGTCTCCTAAAACACACAATAGAAGTAAAACTTTTGTATTACAATAAAATTAAAATATAAACATTATCCGATACGAAATATATATAAGGGTTGTTGAGGTATGTATGCTTGGTACACATATATGTTTCAACAACTCATATATGTATGAATAGTTAGCTTAGCTTAGGTCGCGAATTGCATGTATCAGTCAACAGCCAAAGCCGAGGCGTGCCGCGCACCCTTGAGCTAGTTGTCAAATTAATTTCGGCTGAGTGCCTTAAGCGCTCGCCTTACCACTCCGGTGAAGCTTATAAGACCTTGCTTGGTCAATAGCGCAGTCAGTTCGAAAAAAAGAAAAAAAAACATATGGTGGCCGCTTTGTTAGTACTTTCCAGGGAGTTTTTGTTACAAGTCAGAATCTTTGCTCCGTATTATTATCTGTGTATCCCATACACTTTTGAATAGAATATAAAATCCACTACATAGCATTCCAAGGTTCCGTCAAAAACTCCAAGTGTGTAATTAAAAACCCAAAACTCGAGAGGGACTCGCCGGGCGCCAAGTGTCATAAAGGGCTAACTGTGAATTATTCAAAATTCAAAATTTTCCCATAATTCAATCAGAACGCCGCCCCTCTCCCTGGGGAGGGGCGGGGAAGGGGGAGATGGCTCGTCGCCGGGACGATTATTTGCGAATTTAATATTAATTAACCGACGCGCTCCGTTCGTAATTGCGTTTTTCAATTATAACTGACAATTATGCGATGAAATTCGGATGAGCCGGGGATGAGGCGGGGATGAAGGGGTCGAGGCTGATGCACGGAGCCGGGCGAAACTCTCGATGCATTTTTAAACAACTGATTGACACGATATGCTTTATTCGCGACGAGTGTAGCAATTATAATAATTTGATGCGTATTTTTGAATGGAATTTTAATATCTACAATTATTGCGAAACCGTGTATTGCATTAGTCGAATACTATTGTGTATTTAAGTATTATGAAATTGATATACGAGACATCATATCACATTGTTTCATTAAAAAATTACATTTTCGAATTACTCACATTTTTATGAATATCAGGGTTTTATTTAAGAATTATGTTGTACTAGCTTTTGATACAACTTTCGGCCGCTTTAATATAAATTTGACTTATTCTTGGGAACTTGGGAAATTGGATGAAAGGTACCCCTATACGTTTCTGTACTCCTGACAGTGCGTATGTAAATTTTCATAACACTCAGTTGAGTAGTTAAGGCGTGAAAGCGTAACAAACAAACATACGTTCGCATTTATAATTATTAGGATTATTTATATTATAGAATATAAACAGAATTATATAGAAAAAACAGAATGTCTCCTAAAACACACAATAGAAGTAAAACTTTTGTATTACAATAAAATAAAAATACAATAAAAATCCGACATGACGTGGTGTCCCAGGCGGTCACCCATCCAAGTACTGACCGCGCCTAACGTTGCTTAACTTCGGTGATCGGACTAGAACCGGTGTTTGCAACATTCTACCCGTTTATCCCCACACATAACACACAGTGTTTATCGCTACCACATTTCTTTACAGCAAAAAGGTTGCAGATTAGAATTTTAAAGCCCTTCCAGAAAAGGTTTCACTTCTGTTATACGTAAATATAATTAATTATTGTAAACATAATATTGTAATCAAAATACCATCTGAGGCTATTTATTGCTTTGTTTGACCGTTTACAATCAAAAGAGAAAAAGCATAGAACTGTTTTTTCCCATTTACACGTAGAAAATACCTTGTATACTGTACCAACATATTATTAAATTGAAATTTAAAAAATTACTATGACACTTTTTTGGCTATTTTACAAACGTTAACCATCGTAGCCAGAAGAAAATTTATCGATTTTACTGACATTTAAATACAAGAAATGTTTAAAAACTAATAACATTTTTTGCCATACATTTTGTACGATGTCGTTGCTTCTAATGACACACACGTAAACTTTATGATACGAATATAAAAAGATGCCAGACTTATTATGTATTTGTAACACAATTGAATTCTAGAAGCAGACGAATTAACTGGTAACCCAAAACGCTAAGTGTTACTCATGAAATTACAATTATTGTGTTACCCGGAGGAGGTTGGGGCGAGGCGGTTCTAAATAACATTATCGCTCCCCGCACTTGTTCGGTTATATTTTCGTCATATTTTTCGGGTTCCGTGACCGAAACATCCGATGACTGTGTGAACTGTTGTTTGTATATCTCGTACATATTTTTTGTTAGTGTCTTGCTGTCAATTTTAATTTATAAGACACTACAAAGCACATTCAAATGGATAGTGTAATATTATTATCAATATTTTTTTTAATTCATTAATTGGTAAATACTTTCAATCCTAGGGTGAAGATATGAAGGTGGTAGAGCCACGCTGTAGATATTACTAGTTTCAGCATGAATGGGTCGGCTCGCCAGGGGTAGTACCGCCCTCTCACAGATACCGTCGTAAAGTAACTTGCATTGTTGCGTTTCGTTCGGTCAGTGAAAGCGCCGGTGGCCCACCTCCTTTCCCCCTTCTCTACCCCTTTCTCTTTTCCCTACCCCTCCCCTATACACAGGCTGGCAACACACTGGCGACTCCCCTGGTGTTGCTAGTGTCTATGGACGGTGGTGATCACTTAATATCAGATGACCCACTAGTTAGTTGCCTCCTTTTGACATAAAAAAAATTTGTCATAAAAGTGTATATTTTTTATATGAAAATTTCGGAAATTGTTGGTTGGTTGGTATACAAAAATTAGTGAATTTATAGTTAAGTATTTATTATACGAGACTTCGTATAGTATATAATTCATGAGTATTCTAATGTATATAAATGAATACATATAAGTCAGAGAATTATCACTTTTTTCGCGTGTACACACCGATACACGTCATTTTTTTGTATGAAAATTTTGTAATAATGTTGGTGACGTCATGTCTTTACCATAAGAAAACTTGTTATATTATATAAGTTTTATCTCATTTATTTCGTATTTTAGAAGCTACTGAACCCAGAACAGAATACGCTCGTCTACTGTCACTCCCACATCGAGTCCAATTCGGTATTTGTCGATTCGCAACACGCGCCGCGTGACCGCTGACCGTCCATCCGTGTTTCGTATTTTAGAAGCTACTGAACCCAGAACAGAATACGCTCGTCTACTGTCACTCCCACATCGAGTCCAATTCGGTATTTGTCGATTCGCAACACGCGCCGCGTGACCGCTGACCGTCCATCCGGGTCGTTCAATTCCTATCTAGTGTACTTCTCTCTTACTCTCTAGTCACGTCTTGTTTTGCGTACGTCGGTGATCCGATGCGTGGTGATCGCTCTTAATGGCGTATTTGATTCTGTTTAAATCACATTGATGACGTTGTTCTCTTTATTGTAAAATATGAAAATATTCGAGACCTGATTAGTATATTCTCTCTGCGCTTGACGCACGAACAAAGCGATATCATAGAATAATAATGATTGATTCTCTTTTCCTTATGATTAAACACTTAATAACACTTATGAGGAGTTTTTAGCGGGATCATTGTCTGTCTGTCTTTATTTGATTCTATATTTTGTAATATTGTTAGTGTTTTACGTAATATAGTTCGATTATTGTGTACAAGGGAAGTGGATGGGTAATAATACCACGAAGCATGAATTCTGAGATGCTATGAAATCTCCATGGAAAGTTCTAATAAGGAGCCACCATCTTGTTAGAACATTGAAATTATCACAAGAAACTTGTAATATTACCTACTCGACAATGGCAGTAATAATGTAGAAGATTGGTTGCCAAAAGAAACATTTATGAGAATAGATATTTAGAAGATACTTCTTGATGTATGTATATTGTTTTCTTAATAATTTTGCTTCATATTGAACTCTTTGTATGTTGTTACTATTTTAGAGGGAATCTCTAAAATTGGCGGTAGACTCCATTTCGACTTTATAAATATATAAATGAAATGGTTACAAAGTACATCACAGATTTGTAGATCATACGAATAATTATACTGCGTTGAATTCGAACTCACAACACATACTACACTATCCGTGTTAACATTATTTTTGATGCAATTTGTTGGAATAGTAAGCTACAGAATGTACTCTTAAATAACACATTCTAGCTTCTGTTATTGTATTAACGATATTTATAAAAGTAAAAAATAAAAAGCTGTCAGTAGTGAAGATTTCTGTTTGAGAAGCTATAAAATGTTTGATAAAAAATTCGTAACTAATTCTATTAACTCCCATCAACGTCACGGTGTTCGTAACGAATCGATGGAACTAAACATTCAGATCAATTTGCTCCTGTACGCCTGTCATGTACACAAATTTGTTAATTTTGCCGACGTTTCATTGTATCTATTTATATCGGTGTATTTATTGAAACTATACTATTGACCTGGTGATCGTACTTTTTGACCTGACGTTTGTACTATGAACTGACCTGATTTATAGACTGGAAGCCCTTAAAAGTCGACTGATAGCTGGACTATACAAACTCTGGCTTATATTGCTATTAATATGTGGTGTTTTGTCTATATAGCTAGTCCTCTTTTGGAACTCTATATAAGTTAATTAGTGGACTGTGACTTTTTAAGCATTTATGGAGTGTTCCGATGAGAGTTCTGATGTCTGAAGTTTTATGCACGAGCATCAAAATATTATAATTTCAAGAGAACTAAAACAATTTATGACTGAGTAACGTCATCTAAAAATATTCCATATATCACTTATTTATTTATTTACACATTATGCGTTAAATACGCAATGGCGGACTTAATGCCGAAGGCATTCTCTACCATCATTTGTTTGACAAGACAGAGACAACACAGAGTAATAACAATTACAAATATAAGATAGAGTGCAAGATCTGAATAAATTTTTGAAACACCCCAAAAATATCAGGAAATTTCTTTAAGACAAAGGATGAAGCGATCCCGCGGGCCGGTGCCTTATCAATATTTCAGGCACAAAATTGAAAATTACCGGAACCCCCGGCTGACTAACATAACTCAAACCTATCGAAGCCAATAAAATATTAACTGACAACATTCGTCCGCAATTTTTCACCGGCCATTCGCTTTCCTATCACGTCCCGGCACCACTTACACTCAATGCTAAATGTAATCATAAAATTGTTGTTAATAATTCATGTTGCGAGAGACCCGGTTATAAGTTAGAAAGGGACGCATCTATAGGTGTGGGAGAGGGATTATTAAATTCTGTGAATGTTCACTTTGTATCTAATATCCGAATGTGTTTAATATTAGATTAGTCAGGGGCGCTCTGTGCCCGACTTCCCCCAGGGCGTGTCTTCTTCGTGATAGATTCCCGTTACGGAGTTTTCCTTGTATTATGATTGGTCGATGGTCTCTCCTCATTTGGAAATGGGAAATTGAAGGTGCGGGTACGTTTCTGTGACTCTGGTTTGCATAATTAGGAGATTTTAGGTTTCGTTTGTCGCACGCGATATCGTTTGCTTTGCGAATTATTGCGGTCGACTTACTGGTCTCTTAGGAATGTTAGGAATTCAGGGGATTTCCTGTTCTATGAGAATGCTTATTTTACCTTAATTCACTCCATACTTTTGTTTAATATTTGACTTGTTATATTTTATATACACACGTGATTCTGTTTTTCAGAATGAAATTGCATTTCTTTTTCATTGTTGCGTTACAATTATACTTAGTCTTGCCATAAATACTGAAACAAAAAAAAAATTCAATTGAAAAATCACATTTATTACTTTTACAGTGTGTTAGTTTAATACATAAATATAAAACAAATTTAAAATATAAAAAGCTTATTCGAAGTGGTCTCCATTGGCTGCAATACAGTCCTTTAAACGTTCAGGCCAGTTATCACAAGAATCACGCACTTTTTCCATGGGAAAATTCTTCACTGCCAATCGTACGGATTGTTTTAGGAACTCCAAATTATCATGGCGTTTAGAGCAAGCCGTACTCTCTAAAACTGACCATAAATCATAATCCAGCGTTATGATCGGGACTAGACGACGGCCAGTCTTCAGCTCTGATGAAGTCCGAAACGTTCGTTTCCAACCAAGACTGCGTAGAACTTTATGACCTGGCGCCGAGTCTTGCTGGAATGACCATTCTTGGTTACTGAGCATGGTGTTGTTAAGGGGCTTCACTACCTTATCAAGAATGGTATCTTGATACATTTGTGCCGATGTTTTGATACCTTTCTCACAAAAGTATGGCTCAGTCATTCCTTCATAGCTAATACCCCACCAAACCATCGTTGAAGTCGGATAGTGCCCATGTTGCACTCTGTCGATTAATTGGGAAGCTTCCTTAGAACTTTGAGCATAAATAAATTCATTGTTTTTGTTAAAACGTTGCTGCTCATTTGTAAAAATTTTCTCATCCGTAAACAAATTTTTTCTGTGACCTTCCTTTGCGTAACGCTTCAGTAGTTGTTTCGATTTTACTACCCTATTCTCTTTTTATCACAGCGATTCGGTTCTCTTTATCACCCCACTTCAATTTAATATCGCAAAATATTGTACCGCCAAAATGAGAAAACTCAATGAATAATCATATAAAAATGTCAGATTCCAAATTCAAATGTAATTTTGTTTTTTTTAATTGTAACAGTAATGATGGCCAAACTAACTAAATATACATTTAATTACCAAAATATATACATGTATATTTTTTTCATATAATTTTCTTTTATTTTCGAGTGACGATAGAAAACAAACATTAAATGAACGCTCAACAACAAGACAATAATTTTGCTGATAAAATACCCACAATTAGTAGTTATAAGACACCAAGGATCAAGAAATACTTCATTACATAATTTTGAATATGATGATTAAAGTTAAGATTCTAAGATTCGTTCTACTTCTAGAGTTTATGTTTTTTGTTGTTTGAAAAATGTGAAATAGGCGTACGGTTCACTTTACGTTAATCTGTTACTGCAGCCTATATAGTTTATAATCGAACAGAAAATGTATAACAGTTCTAACTGAAGCCTAAATACTGATTAATAGATTATACGATTTGTTAGAAATAGGTATGGCAATGAAATACTTAGCTGGATTATGAACATTTGTTTCCAATCTGTATTTACTAATTAAATAAGGCTTTGAGGTATTTTTCTTTGAATGGTTTGGGAATACAGGTCCTACTTACATATAGCAGCAGTCTGAACGTTGTGAAATTTTATCTGACACAAGAATATTATCTTTTAAGGAAAATGTGTAGAAGACTACAATAAGATCTGTTGTGAAATATAGATATAAATTCTGGGCTAATAGAGAGATGGATGAAAGAATTTTGTGATAGAGATGCGATTGGATGTAATTAGGAATCAATATACCAGAGAAAGTTTTAAAATTGCATCAGCGATAAATATATTCAGGAGTAATAATGGGTTAGAGTAATATGGTTTTTTTTTAAATTGTAGTACGGCAAAATGAGTGCACTATGCCTGATGGTAAGCACAGTACAGTCCAAAAACAATGGCGACCACCGAGTGACACACTATTCATCGCCGGTCGCCCCTATCATGCCGGCCTGCAAAAAGCTGGATATGCACAGGCTGATCCCGAAACGCGATCCGCAGAAGCGAATCACTATGACGAGATTTTTCGTCATATACATGGTGGTTGCGAGCCAGTCAGGCTGTGAAACCCTACCACCTCGCTTTCGCCATTGCCTCGTTCGTTATTCAGCAGGGTGCAGCACGTGCAAGTGAGGTTGGCTTGTGTGTCTCAAGTCTTATGATGTTATTCGACACCCCTTAGACCCCATGCAATGAGAAAGAATGAGAAAAACTGGTTTGTTAGTATTGCTACCGGATCTCTAGGTGACCGGGGACAGACTTTCAACATCAGGGTGCTAGCTATCTGAATGGTTATTAGAAAATGTCATCGCTATATTGCTTCAACACTACGTAATATAGTGCGAATTTATATTTATAGACTATAAATGGCAACATACCTCTCCCATAGACAAGCCGATACCCTTGTCTATGGAACAGTGTTATCCTAACAATTACAACGGATAAACTCGTAGGAAAAAAAAAACAAGAAAAGGGTTCAGACAATGCAATTATACGGCATCGTGGGTCTATTGTTACGATCGTATTGAGTTAAATACATTTATTTATTTGTAGTTTCTATACACAATTGTAACAAATATGGCCGTTTTGGATGGCTCTTAGTGTGACTATGGGAATTTTTTCCGACCTCGATATAAACTATAGTTGCTATTTTTTTCAATAGATGCCATAACTGTAATAAGTTACAATGATGTTTTTTTATCTATAGACAAGAATTAAATTTAAGTGTCTATTGTTTGTATAAACCAATTTCAATAAAACTTTTGATAATAGAGAGTATTACATGCATATGTCATTATACTCACATTATAAATAACTTTAAGTTAGGTAGCAATGATAAAATTAAAATTTAAAAAATAAAAACGAGTTCTAAATTAATTCTAATAAAACACGTAATTTCTCTGAAAAAATGTAACTAATTCCATGAGAACATATCTGCGGGCGTTAATTATACTAACTAATATCACCTAGTAGTAGGTAACTGTTTGGATTTGGTAGTACATGAGTAAATGTATAGTTAAATATTTCTACTACAGGACTTTTTAGAGTGTATAGTCTATGAGCATTCTCTATATACATATAATTTAATATATACATTTGAAAGAAGTTTCACTTCCTCCGCGTGTACACACTGATACATGGCAGCCTTTTTTTTTCTAACTGTACTCAAATAAGAAAAATAATCTCTCACTTTTAGAATTAAAACTAGACATGCGCGCACGCATAGCCGGAGTGTACGTTCCTAGGAGCCCCCTCCCACCCTGACGCAGCTGTCAGGAGTATGACGAATCACTTTGTCATCCTGACGTACGTATTGTGTTTCGATTGTAATTCTCACCCCCTTTGTGCGCAAGCCCTGTTAATAATTCCGTTTTACATTCACGCTTCACACCCCTTTGAGATCGGTTGAGGTTTGAGTTCCTATGATAACATATAAATATCTATAACGCTTTCTTTACACTTTTAATTTTATTATTATTTTATTCAATGTTTGAAGTGAACATTTCTTTTTTTGGCGGTAGATAAATTTGTAATTTCGCGTCATAACATGCTACGTAAGCATTACCGATCGTAATACGCTTGCGCGGCTTGCATCGGGCTAGCGAAGCGTAGTATAGGGACAGACTTTATAAAAATGTATATAATTATTGTTCCGAGTGCCACTCGATATGAAAACCACACTAATGTGTTAATAATTTCAATAAACAAATTCTGAAATTTAAATATTGTCATTCACACTATACCTAATTAATATGAAAATTCAAAAGAGAACACATTCATTTCACTGCTTTGCGTTTTCACTTATTGTTTTATTTTATTTTTAGGAAGCAGTCTTCCAGTAGATTTACTACTTCCAGTAGTAGATAGTATTACTGTCACTGTTGGCTAGGTGATATTGATGATATTAAAAGTTCCTTGCGATCATTTCAATGAACTAGCAAGGTGGTGGCCGTCTTGTTAGGATTTTCCACGGCGCTTTTGTGACAAGTCTGAATCTATGCCCCGTGGTACTATTTCCCATCAATTTCATTTGTGCACGATAACCAAACTATGTTACGTAAAACACCATCCATATTCCAAAAAATATAGAGCTAACTAACACAAGATTATGAATAACATATAAAATCAACTTCACAACAACTTCATGACATTCCAAGATACTGCTAAAAACTCCTTTCTTCAAGTTACAACCTTCAATTAGTTTAGGCAATGACATATCTATACTTCTATACTCTAATTATAAAGAGGTAAGGTTTGTGAATTTGTGAGTTTGTGACGTTGTAGGGGGTAATCTCAGGAACTATTGGTCCGATTTGAAAACCACTTTCAGTATTATATAGCTCATTTATCGAGGAAGGTTATAGGCTATATGTCATCACGCTAAGACCAATAGGAGCGGAGCACCAATGCGCTTGCGCGGCTTGCATCGGGCTAGCGAAGCGTAGTATAGGGACAGACTTTATAAAAATGTATATAATTATTGTTCCGAGTGCCAATCGATATGAAAACCACACTAATGTGTTAATAATTTCAATAAACAAATTCTGATATTTAAATATTGCCATTCACACTATACCTAATTAATATGAAAATTCAAAAGAGAACACATTCATTTCACTGCTTTGCGTTTTCACTTATTGTTTTGTTTTATTTTTAGGAACCAATCTTCCAGAACATTATTACTGCCATTGTTGACTAGGTGATGATATTAAAAGTTCCTTGCGATCATTTCAATGAACTAGCAAGATGATGGCCGTCTTGTTAGGATTTTCCACGGCGTTTTTATGACAAGTCTGAATCCATGCCCCGTGGTAGTATTTCCCATCAATTTAATTTGTGCACGATAACCAAACTATGTTACGTAAAACACCATCCATATTCCAAAAAATATAGAGGTAACTAACACAAAATTATGAATAACATATAAAATCAACTTCATGACATTCCAAGATACTGCCAAAAACTCCTTTCTTCAAGTTACAACCTTCAAATAATTTAGGCAATGACATATATATACTTCTATCCTCTTATTATAAAGAGGTAAAGTTTGTGAATTTGTGAGTTTGTGACGTTGTAGGGGGTAATCTCAGGAACTATTGGTCCGATTTGAAAACCACTTTCAGTATTATATAGCTCATTTATCGAGGAAGGTTATAGGCTATATGTCATCACGCTAAGACCAATAGGAGCGGAGCACCAATGAAGATTGTTTCAAAAACGGGGTTATTTTTCCTCTTGAGAACTTCCGCTGCGTGTTAACGTTAACCCAAACTAACTATTCCACGCGGACGAAGTCGTGGTCAGAGGCTAGTTGTTTATACAGCATAAAATTATCACTGTTTCATGTTTTAAACAAATTCCAGATGTTTACCGTATTACAATAATTTGGCAACTAATTCGCAATATTAAAGAATGCTGTTCGTCAAGTGCGTAATTGTTTCATGAAAATACAGTACCTTTGATAGAGTCGTTTTGTTATGAAGCCAAAAGTGTCTCTTCAGGGTAAAGTCCTGGCTATTTGGCCCACATGGTCCTTTTCCATTATTCGTCCATACCTCACTTTTCTTTATCTATTTCTCTCTATCATTGACGTCACATTCGGAAACTTTGCACTTTTTCATACCCTTCTAATTTGTTTTGGGATCTTTGACCCTGAGGTGTAGTGCCAAATTCTGCACGTAGTCTGTTGGGTTTCTATATGTATGTAATATCACTACATATAATAAAACAAAATCCTCTGCCACGTCTGTTCCTCAGTTCGCGATAAATAAAAAAAAAACGGATTTTCATGTTGTTTTCACCGGTAGATAAAGTGATTCATGAGGAAGGCTTATATATATTATTTTTCAATGTTTTCTTATATTATCAGGGCGGAATAACGTGCGCCGAGCCCGCTAGTATATATTTTATCTTAGATAATAATTAATTCGAATTACGACTAATCGTCAAGTGATAAAAGCATTTCGATTGCAGTATGAGTGGCGTATTCCTTATGCACGCTAGTGTCTGGCGAGATGAGTGTGAAAGAATGCGTTAAGTTAATTCTCAATGCAGTCTGCAATGCGTTTCCGAGTGAGATAGTGTGCGCAGACACCGCGAGTTGCATACTCGCCGCGTCTAGCGAAATTAGATTCCCGGCATCGCATTAAAACGAGCTATTGGACCATTGTGCGACCGCTGGTATTCCAATGTTAATGTTCTGTCACCCGGCCAAATATTACTCAGGGAATACCTGTTTAAATAAACGTATATTTTAAGAGACAGCGGTAACGAGATACGCTTGGAATATCGTCCGATATAAAATTTGAGCACACGTTGACCTCTTTCATACTTTATTGGCTTTTAGGACTTAACCACAATCATGGTAAATGACGATGTAGTCTAAGCTGGTAAACATGCTACAGGGATCTGGCTCTCAAATGCCGGAATACACCTTTAATTGCTTGGCAATAGGTTTGCTACTTGAGGGTTGCAGCTGGCTAGACGGGCTTAAAAAATACAATGTATTTTCATTCGTAAGGATTGGAACCAACATCCATTGACAAATGAATATACAGGCATTTAGTGTCCTTTGCTGACATGAGACATAGCTTTTCGGTTACTCTGACTTGCAATGTTAAAGAGTGCCTGAAACTTGCCACCTTCTACGTTGAACTCTCGGTTTAAGGGAAACATTCGTATTTAGAAACTAGCGTAGGGGTCAATTTACATTGGACAAATTAACAGTTTCGTATGTAAGATATTTATCTAAGTAGCGTATTTGTGATCGTTTGCCTGTACGTTCGAAAGTCGTTGGTTATAAATCATTGTTGATTTGAATTTATAATGAGATAAATCCCGGTTAGTTTTGTATGTTGCACTAACATGTTCTCGAATAAGTTTTCACTTGAATTTTTTTTGACGAAAGTTACTTTCATTTCTTATCTTAAGCATTAATTATTTTGACATTTTGAAATATAGGTAGAATGTTCTAAAGTATGCTAACACCGAATTAGTTTTAAGATATAAAAATGCATCAGCATTTCTATTGTGCTATGTCCATTGTGCTACCTTTCTAAAATTAAATTTATTTATAAATTATACTAAATTATAAAACCGTCTGAATTATTTAAGCTATCTTGTAATTAATTAATTTTATCTATATAAGTCACTATTAAAGTCACCGATTAAAATAATTCCAGAGTTATTATTAAATGAATACGTTACAATATAAAAATTACAAAAATTAGTACATGGTTCACCAAAGGTAGGATCGCGAGATAATGGAAAAATAATAAGAAATGTCTAAATTTACAGTCCGCGCCAAACTTTTTTACCGATCTGAACATAGTTTCGTTGAACACAAATTTAAGTATAGATACATGTTAAAATATATGTATAACATCGAGACAGCTTAAGGATAATTAAATGACAATTTTAGATTCCTTTGATAATATTTTAACTTTGCTTTATATTATACTTTTGACGATATTATGCGCAAGCCCGAACTTTCGGCAATATTCATAGCGGTCAAAAAGATTGACGAAGTTAAATAAATATGACTGGCGAAAATGCATTAATACTCGTTAGTAAAAAAAGAAAAAATATCACGGTGGCAACAAATCTGAACATTTATACATAGACAATTTATAATGCATATTCATATTTTGTGGAATCGTCTCACGGCAGTCCGCCACGCCGCGAAGCGCCGATAGCCGTGTCCAATGCACGCCAATTACCACTTGTTTCAAACTGTAACGTTAGCGTGTAACCGCGTATTTTATGTATGCACATAATTTTAACGCATTTTAAAAATGTATCACTTACATTATTAACTACTTTTGTACGTTCCAACTAGCTATATTTAAATTATCTCTCATTGTTTGTAGATAATAATTAATTGGTGCGTTTTGTTTTTGGAAAAGTTTTTGTCGTTATTTTGTTTATAAGTTGAGGATTTAGGTTGTATGGTATTTTGTTATTAAGTGGAACTAATGTGATAACTGTTGGAGATATATTTAGTGGCCTATTTTTTAACTCACAGTCAGAAAAAAATTACTGTATTAGAATATGACATTAGTATTTTTTATGCAAGGAAACAGAAAATTGTTATACAACTCATATTATGTTCGGTTATTAGTGTAGTTATGAACAGCTAAGCACAAATAGAATCGATGTGATACTGAAATAAGTAATACTTTGTCGTTTCTAACAATTAGATCAAATGCTTCTTATGCCGACGCGTATTGTTTCAAGTCGCAACATACTACATTTGAACAATGACGTGTATAAAAACGTGTGCTACAAACTTCTTGACCTTGACTTGGATCATGTCATTTTATGAAAAGAGATTAGAACTATTTAATTTTAACGTAGGTTTATTTAACTGTGGCAATCGGATCTATATATTCATTCCATTGAAAGCGTAATGTTGCAAACAATAGGCGATGGGCTAAAACGTTTTTATTTACTTTATCCCTATAAATAATTTATTCATTGGATAGTCAAGCCGCAGCCATCACGACTTAACTTGTGTCACCGGTTGACAATAGATAAATTAACATTCGACTTATGAGAGGGGGGACGGCGAAAATATTTTGATTAAAAATTTATTCCACCAGCGAAAAAGTATGGGGTCAAAATGTACCCCAGTAATGCATGGTCACCCTTCGCATTCTGACAGATGTCAATCTGACGTTATGCGGACTGGGGATGCTAGTCTACTGGTTTATCTTTTTTTGTAGTTTGAATATGAGATGTTACTTTCACAATAGCTTTTTGTCCTCTCTTTATAATAATTTTAGTATGTCCTTATTATTAAATAATCGCTTTTAGTCTTGTACTAAAAAGTAATGGATTAAAATGAAATAAGTGTACAGTGGCACAAAAAAGGTGTTATGAATTTAATATAAACTTTTTGGTTTACTTTATTTGTAACTAGTTATAATTTTATTCAAACTACATGGTTTCTCTTAATGTCTTTTTGTTTGTAAAGGATACATTTTGTTATTACCGCTTAACTCTCCAGGAATAACATTATTAAAAGTTTCGTCAAAATCGGTTCATTGATTTCGAAATAGCCCGGACAAACCGTAGACACTTCAGTTTTATTTATATATACAGATTTGTAACATTTAAACGCAATATTGAGCACAGGTTAGAATTAATATAGGAGTGGGCGATTTTTTATCACAGAAAAGCCTTTTTAAGCCGTCATTTGTCCGACGTACATTTTTCCTTCGAAACACAATAGCTCTACATCATATATTCACGGTAGCTTATGTCCAATGTAGGGACCCAGGAATTCCATCGCGTCTGTTGAGATTTGTCCGCCCTCCGCCCTCAGTCGCGGCCTCTTATTAGCAATAGCCTCTGATATGGAAGGGCGGAGTACAGTTAGCATGAACGAGATATATCAAAACATATTAATGGTTATTATGTTTAACACTAACTCTGGCTCCTGACTTCCTTCGGGTGAAAATGAGGTTTTAATTTCGTGAGACTAAATTTTTTTTTTAAAACAATTTTATCGCTACTAGTCCTTACTCCAAATGTTAGTTCTGTTAAGCGTTATTACTGCATATCTCCTATGGAGAGGCGTAACGATACTTCTGGTGAAAATGAGGTTTTAATTTCGTGAGACTACATTTCTTGTTAAAACAATTTTAACACGACTAGTCCTTACTCCAAATGTTAGTTCTGTTAAACATTATTACTTCATATCTCCTATGGAGAGGCGTAATGATATGTACTCTTGATGATAGTCTCAAATATTCTTTATCTTTTCGCTTATCGCTTTTGAAGCGACGTTGGCTTAGTTGATAGCGTGCTTGGACACCACGTCGATACAACGTAGGTTCAACTCCTTACAACTGAGTCGGAACTTTCGGTGAAGGAGCCGAGTGGTAGAGCCACGCTGAAGCTATTACTGGATTCAGCATGAATTGGTCGACTCGCCCTGGGTAGTACCACCCTCTCATAGAAAACCGACGTGAAGTAACAGTGCTTGCATTGTTGCCTTTCATTCGGTCAGTGAGAACGCCAGAGGCCCACCTCCCTTCACCTCTTCTCTCCCCCTCACTCCCTTTCCCCAAACACAGGCTGGCAACGCACTTTCGACTCCCCCGGTGTTGTTAGTGTCTATGGACGATGGTGATCACTTAACATCAGATGACCCACAAGTTCGTTTAAAGTATATTAATTTTTTTGATATCATTGGAGGCAAACGAACAGGTAGGTCACCTGAAGTGATCACCACCGCCCATAGATACTTGCAACACCAGAAGAGTCGCAAGTGCGTTGCCAGCCTGTGTTTGGGGGAGGGGAGTGGGGAAGGGGAAGGGGGAGGTGGGCCCTAAAGGTGGGTGGTGGTGAAGTGTCTACCATCTTAGACCATATTTGAGCCATTACAGCCTGGGTAAACTTTAGACAATATTATAAATTTAGTATCCGTATACATTCACTGTATGTCTGTTGGCTACGATTACATTGCGTAAGCATTGCTTTATTACAATGGTACCTTATGTAGGTTACATAGTATTGCCCGTTGAGTTTTAAACAAAAAATAACGAAACCCTGATAGTGTTTACGCAGCTGACCGTAGGAACTATATATAACCCGCAGTATTTATTTGGCAAAACTAGCGGTCATTCCGCGGAAAATATCCAGGGCAATAGTTTTCCCGCCCATTGTGTTCGGGCTGTAAGCCGCCGCCGCAGTGAGCCCTTTCATTAGAGCCCTGTAATTTATTTCAAAACATATCTGCGATTTTTTTTCCTTTTTCTCTATACAATACAACCTTTTTTTACATACCGACCTATATTCATATATTTCTCTTTTCACAAAATTCGTTCTTTTAAATGCATCTTCAATGTCTACAGGTTTGAATAATATGGTATAGGTACAGACATATATTCTTATTCGTTTTGGTTGCATTGAATTGTTAGTGGTATTGATTAACGGTGAAGGAAACCAAGGTTAAGAAACCTGAACAAGAAAACTCTTCTAGTAGGATCTCAGTATGTGGGAAAAATATACAATTGTAGATTTCTAGGGATTTCAAATCGCTAATATGTTGGGAATAGCGTATACTTTATACCTATACCTTCCCACGAGACGAGGCTTTTTTGGTCAAACAGTGGAACTTTTACAGGTTGTCCTTATTATTACTATTATCCATAGTGTTTTTTCTTGTTACTAATATTTCTATTTTTTTTTTCAGGTAAGCTTTACCCATCTTAAAGACAAAGGTTATGGTAAGTTTTTTTAAATGGTTTTTTAGATATGCACATGGCACAAAAACACCATTATTCAACTATAGAATTGTGTTTTAAGAGATCAAAATTGTTAGAAAAAAGCCACGTACTTTTTTTATACAGCCATAAAATCTCGCAGGTTTCACATCGCTTACAGTTAAATTTTACACCCTTGTTTTATTCTTATCACGCGTCACTGTCCGTCCCCTCGGTGCCTAGCGACGTTTTATTTAATCAAGACACTTTTTAATATTCTCCGACAGTATCCACAATAATTTCTAAACGTGGACTTAAGAAAATAAAAATGAGATGTGGACACTTCCGGCTTTCATAAAAATTGTCCGAAAGACGTGTGCCGCTTGAAAAGAAATTGCCTTCCGTGCTTCTATTTCTGTTGGTATAGGTGTATACTATAAATATTGAAGAATTAAAATTGCCTGTGAATATGATAGCCCGTTTTATTTAGGCTTAGTATGTTATCACCTTAGGTCATACAGTTACTACCATCAGTAATACAAAATATAATGAAAAATAAAATCAATACATAATTGTATGAATTTATATGTTTTTCGATATTTAGTGTTTTCCCATTGAGTATCGATATTTTTATTACATCGATATAAATATCGGTAAAGTTTTGTCGATATTATCGGTTTTTTGATATGTTGTTGAAAGCTTAGTCGTAACCGTTTGACAACCAAGCCTTAGATATAATGCTACAGTATAGAATAAACACGAGTTAAGAAAAAAAATTGTGATTTCTCTTATAATAAAAACTTAATGAAGGTGATTTTGAATATGAAATAAAACTATTAATATTTTATATCCCCAGTACTATAATATTAAAATAATCAGTTAATTAAAGATTATTTTTCCCGAATTATCCGATGTCCAGGGTATATCGTTCTAAGCAGTTTTATAGCGTCATAAAACGGCCTCCTTTTTACCCGTGTCCTGCTAGCGTTCGCGAACATAAATTTAAGATTTTGTCAGATTTATTAAGTAGGTCTTGTGTGAATTTGTCGTAAACGTCCGATAGTATTTTACTGCCGTGAGATTATTACATTTTTCTCCGTTTCGAAAATAATACAAAAAAAAAATAAACACCTTGTCGCGACGAAGAAGGCGTTTTTTTAATAATTCCTCAGGCTGTTTCTTTTTTCTTTTTCGGTCGTTAAAAATGGACTCTTAAAAACTTTAGGTCAATTAGGCCTATTCTAACAAAGGTCGTAAGATTTTTCATTTACATTATTTATGGATCAATAAAAAAGTTTAATTGTCATAAATAATTTGAACGGAGAACGGATTACCGTTTTATGTCTTTCTACTCTGATGGAAGGTAATGTTCTGTTTAAAATTTGGTAAATTTTTTAACTGGCCATTTACGATTAAAAATATTGTTGGAGTACGAAAAAGCCGTAAGCTGAAAAAATGAATTTAAAGATGCCTTATCGTTCATGTGAGTCACTAAATTTGAAAATGCTGTACCACAATTTAAAAATGAGAAGACATTTTCTATATAAATAAAATACTAAAGTTTTGCCATACGCGCATCACTCACAAGGTACTCTGAATAGACTTGGATTCTTTTTTTAGTTTCACATCGTCGAAACTTGGTCCTTGTGTAAGAAAATATAATGATAGTTTCATTTAACATAAAGTTATTCAAATTTTCAGAAAGTACGATTTTTATAAGGACGCATTTGTTTCCTACTATGTTTGTTTTCTTGCCGTCTAGAAGTGGGGCAAGCGGTGTAGTACTTATATTTTCTCCTTTGTACATTATGTGTATTGTTAAATTTAAATGTTACTATGACGTCGCAGGTATAAGCTAATAATTATCTTCGATTTTTCGTGCATATTTGTTTAAGATTCCAATATAAAATACAATATTTACTTGTCTAACTTACATTTTATAGAAATATTAAAAATGCATTTGCCTGCATATTACCTTAGATTTTTCTTATTTTTCTCTCGAACTTTTCCTTAATGACTGAGCATTAGTTATCTTTAAATTACGTCCGATAGGACTCCTGCAGGGAAGAGAGTAAAAAAAAAGTCGCCGAGATTGAAGGGTGAAAGTACCAGGGTGGCAGAACTCGTAGGCAGTGATAACGAGGATTCGAATAGGACACTCTTATCTCCCGCCTTTTTTGTTACAAAAAGAAAAGTAATTAACTTTCGTTTTTGTTTTGTCAAAAAAGAAATCAGATTCGAATGGGTTTACGTTTCGTTAATGCATTTGTGATGTTTTTAATTAGTCGATTGTACATCATAGATACTGTAGTGAAAGTGTTCTTTTCTTTTTATGTCAATCTGTTATGCTGCCTATTGTTGTCTCAATATCTTATTGATGGGAAAAGTTTGAACTAATGAGGTTGTTCTCACCGACGGAAAATTGTCTATCGTCTCATCACGCTGTATAATATGTATTGTATTCAATGAAACAGTTTTAAATGATATGTTCGCTATAAAATTAAAATATTAAATTGCAAAAGTCTAAAAATAATATTACGTAATAAAATTTAACAAGCTACATCCGGACTAAGAAGGATCTAACAATAGACGTTTTACATTAATTTACGTTCCAGTTATAATTAAACTCCGAACAATTTTAATTAAAGTGAGCACGTTCAATGGTTAACATCTTGAAAACAAAAAATTGCGATGATGATAATAATAATTACATTTAGTTCCGGTCCCCTTATTCTTATTTAAAACGAGATGGAGGTATATAAGAACCGCACGATGCGAGCGAGACGAGAATAGTACTATGGAAAGGAGGTATTGTTTTAAAGAGTTTTAATTTCCCGTAGGTAATTTATCACCAGTGTTTCGGCGCGCCGTTCAACGTGTAGATCGATATTTTTTTTCGACGCGCAGGCGGAGGGTTACGTTCCCCGCGACGATTTCAAATATAGAACGCGTCTTCTGTTTTCAAAATAAATGAGATATTATTTTGAATGTGGAATGACTGCGGGTGGCGGGTTATGTGCTGACGGTTTTTTAGTTTCGGTATTCATAGTACTGATAATTTTATAAGCAGTAAAATAACCACTAGAAAACTTATTTACTTATTATTCTGTGTCCCTTCGCAGACTTAAGTGTCATATACAGAACTACTATATACTTAGAAACAATCTACATAAAATCAGATATAGGTTACTGCAATTTGTGCATACCCCACCAAAATATGGCGTGATGTTATGATGGTATTATGTTATAACGTGGGCCGGTACACTCATGCGTAAGATCACCATACAATCGTAACTACAACACTGTTTGCAAATCAAGGCGGCGGCGTTACATCTATCGGTCGACATTAGCATTATTTCATCGCGTTCTAAATTCAAACTTGGTCGGTGGTCCGTTTATGTAAAAAATATATCTGTTATTTTATCCCGCCCTGGTAGAGTCATTTGTTTTTCATCAGGTCATCACGCTCTAGACACCATTATGTCTAGGTTAGACAGGGTCAGGATCACCTTGATTATGCTGTCTGTATCGTGAGAATATGAATATCCAATAAATAAATAGTTTGTATATTATTCACGTATGAAAGATTTATTCGTGTCAAATTCGCAAAGGAGGAACATTATCTTTTCTAACATCAACAACAAACAAAAAATCTGTGCGACAAATTTAAGTAACTAGTCAGGATGACAGTTTATTTTTGTTAAGATTTTTAGATAACTTGTTAGACATTGTTAAGTTGCCGTGTTATTTAAAAGTACTAATCACAATTTAACACATAAAAGTTAGATTTATCGAATTTCATAGTTAGTTATCGTAAATTATTTTTGATTATATCTAAAATTTTACGGTTTAGGTAAAATCTTATAAGAAAATCTACTGGAAGTCCTTTATTTGTCAAACTAATCAACTGTGATCCTTATTATTTGTCCCATGTAAAAACGAGTGGACGCCAATTTTAGCCGTTGATACGTTTTTTTTAAAAAATCTTCGAATTTAATACATGTAACATTTGAAGATCATAAAAAAAATCTTATATAAACTGCAAAATTTGGACTTCGTTCACGGTATATAAAAACTGAAATCTTAATAAAATTAAAAATCTTAAATGACTTGGTTCAATTTTAAATGTAAGGCGAGAACTCCTGCCTCCAGCTCCCAGGGCAGGGAGCCGGCGAGCACACAGGCCGCCGCCGAGGACACCGTCCGGTACGCCCGGATCGCCCTCAGTGCCACCGTGCGCTGCGCACTTCGCAGCGCACGCACGTTGACGGCACCGAGGGCGTCGGCCCAGACCGGAGCCCCGTAGGCGGCCATCGCTCGCACGACTCCCATATAGAGTCTGCGGCACCCGGCACCCGGTCCCCCTACGTTGGGGAGTAGCCGGCCGAGTGCCGCAGCCGCCCCACCAATTCGCGGTCCGAGCCCCGCAAAATGGGGCCCGAACCGCCAGCGCCCGTCCAGGGTGAGGCCCAGATATTTCATCCGGGTCCCCACCCCGATCTGGGCGCCCTCCACCACTATGTGGGCCCCAGGTGGTGGCCCTCGTAACTACAACACTGTTTGCAAATCAAGGCGGCGGCGTTACATCTATCGGTCGACATTAGCATTATTTCATCGCGTTCTAAATTCAAACTTGGTCGGTGGTCCGTTTATGTAAAAAATATATCTGTTATTTTATCCCACCCTGGTAGAGTCATTTGTTTTTCATCAGGTCATCGCGCTCTAGACACCATTATGTCTAGGTTAGACAGGGTCAGGATCACCTTGATTATGCTGTTTGTATCGTGAGAATATGAATATCCAATAAATAAATAGTTTGTATATTATTCACGTATGAAAGATTTATTCGTGTCAAAGCAAAGGAGGAACATTATCTTTTAAGAAATACATCAACAACAAACAAAAAATCTGTGAGACAAATTTAAGTAACTATTCATGATGACGGTTTATTAAGAATTTATAAGTTTTATTAAGATTTTTAGATAACTTGTTAGACATTGTTAAGTTGCCGTGTTATTTAAAAGTACTAATCACAATTTAACACATAAAAGTTAGATTTATCGAATTTCATAGTTAGTTATCGTAAATTATTTTTGATTATATCTAACATTTTACGGTTTAGGTAAAATCTTATAAGAAAATCTACTGGAAGTCCTTTATTTGTCAAACTAATCAACTGTGATCCTTATTATTAGTCCCATGTAAAAACGAATGGACTCCAATTGTAGCTGTTGATATGTTTTCTTTAATAATCTTCTGATAATACATGTAACATTTGAAGATCATAAAAAAAATCTTATATAAACTGCAAAATTTGGACTTCGTTCACGGTATATAAAAACTGAAATCTTAATAAAATTAAAAATCTTAAATGACTTGGTTCAATTTTAAATGTAACAACTGATATATTGAATCCTGATCAGAGAATATAGCAGTAATTTAAATAACAATTATTTATTGTTATAATGGAATACACAGACGCGGCAACTGCTTTTTACAATAGATAAATAAATAAAGATAAGGATAGGATGGTGCTTCGTAAAAACACATAAAATGGTTTACGTTAACTTTTGGAATTAAACACTTTAAAAAACTAGGTCGCGGTTATTAACTAGTTAAAATAAATCCTAATTATCACAAAAAGAATAACCGAAAGCAAAAGTCGGTTCGAACTGCTGGTAAATACTGTTTGTAAAATAGATTAAGACAACATTACAAACGATTAACTCCATAAAAACTTAATACAGGAGAGATACAGTTTAAATCCGTAAGACGCATAAAGTTTCCGCGAAGATAAGTTTAGTCTGTAAACTCATCATTAGGGCCATGTTACACAATCTAAAAATATATACATAATTTAATTATCTCGAAACGAAGAGCGGAATTATCCGGCTAGAGCGGAGCGGAGCGCCGCCATGCCCAAGTTTCTGAGATAACAACTTTGTTCGTGCTTTTAAAGTAAGCGGCTTTACCTCTTCCGCGGGGCTTAGAGACGATGTTGTTTCGTTTCACTTGCGTTACGTTGCGGTCGACGGGATGCTCAGCGCCATTTTAGCGGCCCACATGTGTCGACTGGGTTCAATTTTTTTTTTTCAACAAAATTATTTAAAACAATCATAATATACCTGTAAAATACTGTAATTATTAAAAAAATGTTTTCACGTATAAATTAAAGTTATATATATATATATTTAGTTAAATAATGAACACTAAGAGTAAGAGAGAGTATAAGAGTTGTTTTTTTGTTTGTTTGAACGCGCTGATCTTCGAAACTACTAAAGTTTCTGTGTCATTTATCATCATGCTACAAATCTTAGAAACAGAGCGATCACAAAAGTACAAAGTGCAGGTGGGTCATATGGGTGCGGGAAGTCAGAAGCCAAAGGCGCATTAGCCTTTCGGCTAGAATAGAGCAATATGGAAAATAGCCGAACTGTGAATGCCTATGTTAACTAGGCAACATAACAGCGGTTCAGTCACGAGCCTCACTCTTTACGCAGCAGTCATGAATATACCTAATTTGTTTACGCTTAGTAATGTCCGCTGAAAATAGTTAAAAATATTATTAATTAAACGCAAGTGAAACTACGTGCCAAAACCATAATATTTGAAATATATAATAACTGTAAAATATGACAATGAAAAAAATCAAAAGCCTGTAAGAAACACTGCAGGGTCCATAGGCCTCTAAAAGGTACAAGCATACTCATCGCGCCAGCCCACGACGTATTATTGGTGATTTTAAACTCGGAGAAATTCACAGTTCTATATTTTCCCCACATACCGTGGTTCAAGAATATTTCTCAGGTTCCGGTTTCCTCGCGATGTTTTCCTTCACCGTCAGCCGATACTGTTACCAATTTGAACTAGTAAATGTTCGCGAATTCCGAAATATTCAAATCCGGGAATCGAACCTGCGTCCGTTTCGCTGGTTAAACCACTCAACTATCACAAGTTCAATAGATTATTTATTTATAATTATTTATTTTCTTTTTTTTAATGGTGTTGCTAATGAAAACAGTTATATAGATATATATGTTTTTATAATAAAACATATCACAGGAAAGTTCGCGTGCAGACCAACGCAGCCATTCCGGTGAGCTGCTTTGTTTTTTTTAATGATTTAATTCGTGGTTTCCATCGTTTATGAAATTTATGAGCTGTGGATGTGCTCGGTGTACTTATCGGTCGTTATTACGATAATTAAATTGTAGTTTAAATTATATCGGTACACTGACGGTCGATGGGCCGTCACTAATTGAGTAGTTTACTTTTTGATAATTTCTTTGTTTACAATAAAACGCATTCAACTGTCTTTAATTCGATCACAGCTTATAAACCTTTACGATAACGTTATTGCTTCTAGTGATGTTACTTAATGTTTAAAAGTTCAATTGATCTAAATTATTTGTCCTGTGTTTAAGGAAAATGAGACTCTATACTTGCTAATTTTTAATTTATTTTGTTTGATACCGCTATTTTTTTAAATTACCAATGTGATTTTGAATGTGCTTTTCTCATTTTATAGTGTATTTAAATATTAAAATGATTGGATATTCAACATCACGCTATGCCTGTTAGGTGTGGACCTATTGCTATACAAAACTTTAGAAAGAAAGAAGGAATTAAACGAAGTAAAGAATTAAGTAATATTAGGGGCAGACCTCGTGGCGTTGCGCGCGGTGTCTGGGAACGAGAAAGACCGAACTGTGAATGCCTATCGCAGAGAAAGCTCATACTGCAAGTTTTAAACACACGGTTGGCGGCTCCCTTTGTAACAGTCATGCTTTCAAAAACTGTGCCTATGTGACTTGACATTTCTTTAGAATTTTAAAACTTAAATGGACGTGGAATGCTCATGCAAAGCTCGTGTTAAGATGAGCTTTCACTAAATATTTGGTTTATATTAAACTGTTGTTTTTGGATACTACTGTGCTTACCATCAGGCACAGTGCAGTCACTTTGCCGTGCTACAATGAAAAATAAAATTAAAAAAATAGATGACCCGGCCACGCGTTGCTGTGGCTCCGTTATTATATCATTACATAATAAAGAGAATTCATAATTGTTGTTGATAATATGACCGATAAACATCACTTAACGATTTAAATTGTTTTTTTAACTAATTTTTAACAAAAAGTAGTTTTTTTAAACTACTTTTTGTGACTTAAATATAGAAGTTAGGCATATGCTGTCGCTGACATTTTAGTAGGCATTATCAAGCTCTACAACTTTTCTCTAGAACACAATCATATATTTCTCATCATTAAGGCAGCGTTCGTAAGAAACCTTTTCGTTTGATCGTTTTTTCTTCGACTTATTTTGCAAATCCGACTACCACAAAAAAGTCTTTTAATTTTTCGGGTTAATAATATATAGCCTATGGCACTCACAAATAACGTGGTTTCTATTGGTAAAATCGGTTTAGTAGACCCAGATAATACCCCCTATAACCTCACAAGCTGACAAACTTTACCTCTTTATTATATTAGTATAGATTTAGTAGACATAGTTCATAATATTTTTGATGGTATAATACATACGATAATTAGGAGAAGTTATATTTATGTAAGGACTTAGCCACTGGTTAACCGGACCGGTGCGAACTGTTTCTCGGTAGACAAAGTGTTGAACGATTTAAAAATCTTTTGATTTTTTATTTATTTTTTTAGCTTTGAAAAACATTCCCGATGTTCATTAGCATTTGTAACAATGGTCACCAGGGCAGCCGAAGCGCGCGCAAGTAGCTAGACGCATAGACCAGGCCTTTGTCTCAACTATTACGTATGCAAATGACGGCCACTACACCTGTGCCCCTTTATGTTCTTCTGGTACACGAACAATCGGGAGATGGAAATGAATGAAAACTTTTTTCTTTTCTTATTCCGTTTGGCTCGCTGGCCGCCGGCTACTGGAAGTTATTTTAATTGCTTTGCATTTCAAAACAGCCATTACTTATTTATGAAGCGATTCCAAAATTATCTATATTGTTATATATATATGCTACTTTAAGTGTTAAATGAAAACAAAATAAATCCATACTGTAAAACTATACTTGCGAAAGTAAGCCATGCAACTCTTAGATAAATCCGATCCCAATTAAATTTGGCATAACTGTAGCTTTGGATCTACATATATAATTCGACAATAAGTGTGTATATATGTATATATAAGTATATCGGTATTTCTAATTAAATATCATTTTTCAACATAGTCAAGTTTTAGTGTAGGTAATAAATATATTTTGAACCCTTGAAATATATACCATTTCCCTAAACTTAAAAATTCCTTCCTATAGAAATATTCATTCTAAGTATGTATTTTATTTTATTTTTTACAAAAAGGTACAATTACAGATAACAGATTGAAATTATATGAGTAACATAACTATTATAACATAATAAATCTGAAATCCAATTATAAATTGTACACAACATTATCAATTAAGCTAAGCTAACTATTCATACATATATGAGTTGTTGAAACATATATGTGTACCAAGCATACATACCTCAACAACCCTTATATATATTTCGTATCGGAATAATCTACAGCATTTTGGATTGCAGCCATGGCAACTGTACCACGAGAAATATTCAATGATTGTTAACACTGGACTGTTCCAGAAAATAGCGTCCAAAATCTTACTCGGAGAGGCTAACGTTGAATATCTTCAAATCATATATTGGAAATTTTATTTCGAGGTAGTAACACTAGAGCAGCTTTTCATCTAATCTTTCAAATCGAACCAAAAATGATGGAAATATTGTTTTAACATCTCCAAAGGCTTATGTATCTCACGTGTAATTTCTTCATCCCCAAGCCTTTATATAAAATTATATCCACATATTTGTCAATACGGTTATGTTTTCAACAGCAAATGTACCACGATTTTTTAAACCATTTCTTTGGTATCTGTTGGGCATTCAGAGCGAGGGTCATCTTTGGTGGATATTCTTTTACCTACAATGAGATTTAGTTCGGCAGCTTGCAATTTTGGAATACAGTAGATCTTATTCTGTAGTAGAATTATTAGCTTACAAATATTTATAAATATCGCTGTTTTATGTAATATAGTTTGTTTATTGTGCATAAGTGAAGTGAATGAAAAATAATACCACGGACCATGAATTCTGAGATGCCACAAAAACTCCATGGAAAGTTCTAACAAGGTGGCCACCATCTTGTTAGTTCATTGAAATTATATCAAGAAACTTGCAATATCGATACTCATTTGACAATGGCAGTGATAGTCTACTAGAAGACTGGTTGCCAAAAATGGAATGGAAGAAGAACTTGTAGTACTATTAACTACTCGACAATGGCATAATAGTCTGCTTGAAGACTGGTTGCCAAAAATGGAATGGAACTGCACCATGAGAGATATTCAATGACTATTACCATTAGACTGTTCCAGAAAATAGTGTCCAAAATCTTATTCGGAGAGTCTGATTTTGAATATTTTATGATGAATGTCTAAAACATGGCAGTCTTTTTTCAATTCATATATTGGGGATTTTATTTTGAGATAGTAACACTGAAGCAACTTTCTCTAATCTTTCAAATCGAACCAAAAATTATAGAAATGTTGTTTTAACATCTCCAAAGGCTGTATCTCACGTGTCATTTCTTCATCCCCAAGCCTCTATATAAAATCATATCCACATATTTGTCAATACGGTTATGTTATCAACAGCAAATTTACCACGAATTTTTAAACCATTTCTTTGGTATCTGTTGGGCATTCAGAGCGAGGGTCATCTTTGGTGGATATTCTTTTACCTACAATGAGATTAAGTTCAGCAGCTTGCAATTTTGGAATACGGTAGATCTTGTTCTGTAGTAGAATTTTTAATTTATAAATATCGGTAAATTAATTTTATTTTATTTTTGCTGACAAATTTTAACAAACAGCATTAATATGACTCCTATTAAAATACATAAACTATTTGTTTTTTCTTTGTATCAAACAGATAATTCAGTTTTGCCAGTCACTAATAACCTTTTTAACTTTCAAAGAGTTTGTATCACATTCACAAATTGTATTGAACGCTTTTTATATATATAAATGTGTGTTTATTCGAATGATTGCCTATGAATCAGATTCAAATTGTTTGGACGGATTCTAATGAAACTGAACATAAATGTCTATTATGTCGCGGAATAGGATAAAGAATATATTTTATGAAGTTGTAAAAATAATTATAGCCACCGAAATGGACGAGAATCTAGTTTGTATATTCATAAATCCGATAGAAAATGGATTATTTAATTTTTTCACGAATAATTTTGTTAAGATTCTGTATATAAACAATGGAATAAATATATCTGGGTAACTATTGAACACGTAAACATCAGTAACAGCTCATTAACATGTAAATTAGTTACAACCCACAACAATAACGTAACCTAACCAGGGAAGGCACAACAAAAAGCGTTTTAAAGGATGAAAATGAATACCACAGAGAACGTAGCGATTTTAATTAGAACGGTGCGGTGCCTCGGGCGCGACCGCAGCGTTCAGCCAGCCAACTCGACTACCAGTGCCGAGAAGCGATCCTTACTATTTTAAAAAATTAACTCGCATTCCATTTTTAAATATCCTCGTTTGATTTTAACACTGATTGATGTTCGTTGGTGATTTGATTTTTAATTAATATCGCTGTGGTGTCTTGGAACGACGTTCTTTAATGGTGCTTGCAGCGTGAGTTAATTGATAGAAATCGTCACGTAATGAAAAAGCGTTACGCCACTTTCGTGTGACCTTTTTCTCTCTTTCTATTGTATACGTGTGAGTGTGCGTGCGAGTATCGAGCAGATGAACTTCGTACGCTGCTAAGTTGTACTTATAATCTTAATATTGAATGTGTGGAGATTTTATTATCACATTTTTATTTATTTAGCTTTTCATTAAATACCTACAATTTATAATTCTCTATTTACAATAACACATACGTCAGTCTTCTGGCCATATACTTTTTTTAAATTCTATGTGAATACTAGCTGTACCCGCGGCTTTGCGTCTGTTTGTTATGACGTGTTGCTATGATTATTGTAATAGCCAAAAATTGTTGATAAGGAGCGGTTGAAAACTTCAAAAGTTGCTACAACTCCATCTAGTAGCAAAGTATAGTAAAACGAATACCACAAAAATCTTGTCTATGAATAAATATTTTTCGTTATCCACTATTACTGAGAAAATACCTTTTGGTAACCGTTTCGCCTACATTCTGATTTAGATAAGGGCTCTCTGTAGGAAAATGTAGATAAAGCACTTTTTTTGTGCTGAAATACGTATAGGAACGACAATATTCGGCCGTATTATAATCCGGGCGCGTATTTCTTCGTGTTTGTGCGTTATTTTTGCAAAGGGAAAAGTCCCGAGGCGGACCGGCCGCGGCCGTATATCATTCCCATGCGCAGATTTAACCCAAGAAACAAGACCGAAATCTCCATAGAAATTGGCTGCGGGCAAATATCACTGGTTCAATTTTATCATACGAATGGCCGGACCTAAATAATATCACCCTTATTACCGTATATATTCGTATATAACGGGCGCGGTGCCATGCCGCGATGAGCACCTCGCCTTCATTCGTTCCGCTCACGGAAAAAAACCTAAGAAAGTATTTTGTCGATTATTAAAACTTCTGAACCGTTTATATAATGTGAACTCGGCCGAAAAGTAAATACTCGAGGGACCGCGCGGTTCGGAGCCGAAAAACCGCAAGACAATCCCGAAATTCATTACACGCACTACGAGAACATCCTCGGAATTCACAATATTGAAATCCTTAGCTCCCCCGCACCGCTGCCGCCCTGGTGCTGGCCCGATCCGGAACAATACTACGTCCCCCCTATGTAAACGTCGACATTATTGCTAAATAGCACGAATGCGTAAATCGCTCACTTTACCTGAACCAACCTACTCGAATCGTCAATTTCCTTCGTTCGGCTCGGGAACTACAATAATTAAACATTTACCGGTAAATAAATTCGATAGTAATAAATCTACAAAGAATTTTGCAACAAACTGCAGTAAAGAAAACTTATGTTGAACGGGATAAGATTTCGAGAATCATGGGTTTAACCCGAAACCCGGTCTAAACTCATAATGGCGTACTCGTCCCGATGACGTCACCCTTTGAGGCATCAAAAAGAAAACATCAAGAGACGTAAACAATGAAAACATATCATAAAACAATTTAGCCGACGATCTCGTATGTAATTTATAGGCAGTAATATCGGAGCGAATCAGTGTTAAATCATAAAAAGAGCACTTAACTGATGTATTAGCTAACACGGGCAGCAGTTTTAATAACTATTATTATATTCAAAAAACACTGTACCTCGGTAATAAAAGTGGAGAGGCTCGCGATAGCTTCCGAATGCTTTATAATCTATAACGTCTCTATGATTTTTATGACGCCCTGGTAAATACAACGTATATTGCAAGTATTGCTGTTTTCCGAGTAAGTCGTACATTTTTTTATAAAGTGACTTCATAATATTTCAAATATAATTTACGTTTATAGCCTCTATATAGTAGACAGAATTAGTGAGCAAAAACATTATTACAGAGGACTATTGCAATCTTCTTTTTGATATACATACTTTCCGTATATGTTTAATGAAAATACTGGACATATTCAATGTATGTCACAATCCTCTGGACTCCGCAAAGAAAAATATATTTAATCGAATCCAGAAAATCGAATTTCACGTGCTCTCATCTCTATTTTAATGTCAAATTACTACATGTTTCTTAATTAGATCTATATTTATAATGTGATTTTCCATAGGCGTATAGAGCTGCCGGTCGATATCACCGGCCTGATATAAACTCATCATTGTAGATAAAAATGTGTATCATCATTCTTTCATTTTTACGATCCCGCCAATCGTAAAGAGTGCATCACTTGGACTCGTCCGCCACCAGGCGAACATGTGTCGTAAAGAGTCCTCTTCGGCTAACAATTTCCTGATGGTCTGTAAATAGTAAGTTTATTGTCTTTTTATGAGGTACTCGGACCGTAAAAAGGAAATAAAAGAGCACCGCCGATGGTGATAATAAAAAAAATAATTTTCGACTCATCTTCGTGATTATCTCGCTCGGTTTTACGAGACGGTTGCGCGTTAGAAAGGGACGGAGTCACTTTACAACGTGTCGTAGCGATGTGACCCTTTCGACTCGATGGGGGTAAAGGTCGTAAAATGGGAGCATAAGGATAATGTTTTGGGTTTCCTATACTGCGCTTCATTCATGATTTCGTTTTAGTATTGCGTCGGTAGACATGTAAATCCGATTGCTTTCACAACGTCGATGCTCGTATTGGGGATCGACATTTATCCATTATACGGTGTATTACATCTGTAATGGAAAAAATATCCTAACACATTCCATCGAAATGAAAAGATACAATAACATCGGCCTGTTTACCTGTAAAGCTTTTACATCGACATTACCACATGTAAAACCAAACATAACACATGTTATACCTATAAGCAAGGCCCACTATAAGCTATTAGACAAAAATTGTGAGCTAGAAAACATATTTTTGAAAAAGCACCCTGTATGTAAAAGGTTGTGTATTTACCATTCTTGTTTGAATTTCAACGTCACTAATTGGACAAAAGTCAAAAGGAGCTCTAAAATGTTAAACGACATATTCTATTTTCGAATAAACGTTAACGGTTGCATTAATTGCGCCTAGGGATGGGACATTTCTGGCTAGTAACGAGCGATTCGGCGTAAGAAGTTCCGTCAGACAATTTGTTCGAGTCGAGTGCGTCCGACGAAGCCCGTCTCTCGTCCTCGGGACGCATCCTAATTCTTAAAGGGCCATCACCAGACCTTTATGCGTTAATAAAGTTGCGATATAAAAAGAACGGAGGCGTCCGTCCGAGGGTGAAAGCGGAAAGGGTAAGCTTAAGTGCGCGTTTAAGACGATGTCGAGGGCGTGCGAATTTGTCAGCCCATAGACTGTGACGATTCAATTGTGCGATGATTAAATAAAGACAAGAGAATACTTGTGTCTCGTCTTTTGTGACGGTGTTACCGGAATCGGTGCGCATTGTCTCGGGATTTGTCCGCGGAGTTTATGTTATTACTTGGGTTTTATTATAAAATTTGTTTGACAAGTGTCTATGTTTGGATTCTACGTGGAGCTTCTATTAAGAAAACGTGTTAAGTCGGAGGCGGCTTTATATATTATTTTTGAATGATTAATGTCTCAAATTGTATTCATTCGAACGTCACAGTAGAAGAAAAAAATGTTTCGCACGCACACGGTTCTTAACATAGCTCTACACCAAAGACATTGCTTTTCTTTCGCTTATTATACGTTTAACATTAAGTAGATTAAGTCAAATCCCTTACGCTACTCGGATTTTGATTTAGCACGTCGGAAAGAAGAGCGAGATAGTCGGCTAAGTAGTCTATCGCCGTTATTGAGCTGTGAGATAGAGAAAACTCTTTAGAAAACCAAAGCAAGCCGATATTAGCCTGACGTCTCACTCTATATGAAGAATCCTAAGTGTAGCTGTTGAGATATAATCTTTGTGATAAATATTCATCTTAAGGATAGTAGTTGTTAGCTACTGAAATTACAAAATATTACATATTATAATTGACGTTACTTTGCACTTCCGTCTGTTGCAGTGAGACGTGATAGCGAGTAAATCAATTCCAGGCGGAAGTGCAAAGTAACGAACGTTACTTTGCACTTCCGTCTGTTGCAGTGAGACGTGATAGCGAGTCAATCAATTCCAGGCGGAAGTGCAAAGTAACGCCTTCTTCAACCAAAAATATTACATTGCTAAGCTAAGTTAAGGAAACACTAGAATAGGCCCTACTACAATGCTATGGCTTCAACAATATATTAACCTTCGTGAAAAGCTCAAGGTAGACCGTATGTGTTTAGTCAAATCCATTGCCATGTTCTACGACTCTACGTGGCTGATCCATTAAAATAAATTTTAGCAATTACTGGTATTATTTATGAAGGGCTTCTATTTGTATCCCTGATGGTTTTGATATCCAGTTCACTATCATAAGTAAACAATGTCTCGGGACGCGTCGGGAATGGAACGCGAGTGTTTTATGAGTCGTTCGGGGTCTATTTAACGCTCTCTCATACTGATTTTATACGTCGTAGACTCGACGAGTCACGGGCGTATTTAGGGTTGTCACGGTTTATACAAAATTCTGAAGTGAAATTTCCTACGGCACGGTAGTGAAAAAATGTCTTTACGCGTTAAACGTAAGAGGTATGTATTTGCGTGTATGCGTAAGTATGTATGAGTGTCTGTCTGGTTCTAGTAGTATACAAAAATGAGTAAATGTATAGTTAAGCATGTATTCAAGCAGACTTTATATAGTTTATGAGCATTCTCATCTTTATATATAAATTTCTTCTGTACGTGTGTATGTCATTGTACTCATACTAAACGGCTGGACCGATTTTGATGAAATTTTGTGTGCGTGTTCCATTGGATCCGAGATTGGTTTAGATTTACAATTGGACCCGGTAGATGGCACTGCGGTTGACTTTTAGGATTTGTTTTATTATCAGGGCAGGACAACGTCCGTCTGGCCTGCTAGTATACACATATATATATAATGTAATACATATAAGCCAAAGAAGTTTCACTTCCCCCGCGTGTACACGCGCAATGTTTTTTTTTATCTACTGTATAAAGATTTTATGTATTTTTGTAATACAGTGTAAGTGTAAAGTTAAATTGGGGATACATTAACATTTTCAAGTATATAACATAAACAGATTTTTATAAATGATATTCGATTTTTTACGACCAACCTCATAGACATCATTCACCAATCAGTGTAAGTGTAAAGTTAAATTGGGGATACATTAACATTTTCAAGTATATAACATAAACAGATTTGTATAAATGATATTCGATTTTATTACGACCAACCTCATAGACATCATTCTCCAATTAATTTTGTTCAGTAAATTTCGATGCTGATAGTAAATTCTTTATATGTGACACAAATAATTGTTGGTTTCGTATTACAAATGATTTTAACAATTGCTCAAGATGTACAATTTTAACAACTTCGTTTAGATAAGAACAATTCAACTTGTGTAAAGAGAATGTTTATTGACAACCCTAAAAGTACATCACAGACTCTTAAGCCGTTGTATCGCTCGTATCAGATGGGCATTGCTATGGGGGGTGCGCTAGGGTTGTCTCGTTCGTCCTCTAGCTGTTTTGATGGCAAATTTGTGTTGTCTGAGATTGCAGATCTACGAGATAGGGGTGGTGTAAGGGGTTGTTTGTTTTATCCAGCTTCTGTTGACCTTACCCTGAGAATATCACCTTCTTAAATATAATGCAGAGCTGGCAATTCTCTGATATATTTTTTATTTAATCTAAAAGAAATTGATGTAATCTCGTGGTTTAATAAAATAAATTGTTCTAGGTACACATAAATGCCCAGAATGGAATAGAAATGCTTATAGTTGGAAGGATAATAAAAATTGAGTCATAAAGAACCAATTTCACAATATCTAATGTCTTATGTGCAACTTAAAATTACTAATGGTCAATAATAGGTTGAAATTCGATCATAATAAAGGATAGAAAGTTTTTATTTTCAAATACGTTTGTTATCTACGGTATTTTTATTTGTAAAAGCTTTATAGAGTATTTTACAAATATTCTAGATTGTACACGTAAGAAGCTTAAAGTAAAGGAATAGATTTTCGTCTTTTTCGATTTTTTTATTATCGATAACACTAAAGCTCGTCAATTTTAAATGGTGGTAGAGCCACGCTGAAACTATTACTGGTTTTAGCATGAATGGGTCAGCTCGTCCGGGGTAGTACCACCCTCTCATAGAAAACCGACGTGAAGTAACAGTGCTTGTATTTTTGCGTTTCGTTCGGCAATGAGAGCGACGGAGGACCACCTCCCCTCCCCTCTCCTCCTCTCCCTCTCCCTCCCCTAATCCCCTTCTCCCAAAGGGTGGCAATGCGCTTGCGATTCCTCTGGTGTTGTTGGTGTCCATGGACGGTGGTGATCACTTAACAGCAGGTGACCCACCTGTTCGTTTGCCACTTATGACATAAAAAAAAATCTACTAAATAAAAAAAAATTATAATAAGCTAATGAACTTTTTTGTTTTCGCCTAACTTATAGATATCAATAATTATAGACTTCAAGTGATTTCAAAGAGAATGACGAAAGTATTATTCCTGTATATATTTTATTATAACACGACCGATTACAACATTCAGTAATTTAAATTCCAATATTGTTGATTATATATTTAGGTGGCAGAGCCACGCTGAAGTTATTACTGGTTTCAGCATGAATGGGTCGGCTTGCCCGGGGTACTACCACCCGACCCACAGAAACACCCACGTGAACTAACAGTGCTTGCATTATTGCGTTTCGTTCGGTCAGTGAGAGCACCGGAGGCCTACCTACCTTCCTCTCTCCTCTCCTCTCGCCCTCCCCCCAAACACGGGCTGACAACGCACTTGCTACTCCCCTGGTGTTGTTAGTGTCTACGGACTGTGGTGATCACTTAACATCAGGTGACACAACTGTTTGTTTGCCTTCTAAGACATAAAAAACTAGCTTACACGTGCCCACTTCGTTGGGCGGTAAACATTTATAAAAAACTATTTTTTGTTACTTAAATATAAAAGTTAGACATATGCTGTCGCTGACTTTTTTGTAGGTATTATCAAGTTCTACAGTTCTTCTCTGGAACTCAATCATATATCTTGCATCGTTCAGGCAGCGTTCATAAGAAACGTTTTCGTTCGACCGTTTTTTCTCCGACTCACTTCGTAAATCCGACTACCACAAAAAAGTCTTAGATTTTTTTCGGGTTAGTATATAGCCTATGATACTCACAAATAACGTGACTTTCTATTGGTGAAATAATTTTCTAAATCGGATTAGTAGTTCCTGAGATTACCCCCTATGACGTCACAAACTCACAAACTTTACCTCTTTATAATATTAACATAGATTTGCGATCTTGTTTTTTTCCATAGGTTAATTTTTATAGATGAATTACTTTTCGCTTCTTTCGTTTATTCTTGTTCAATTTTGGTTAATTTCAAATGTTTATAAATATCATCACCTACTTGACAAGAATAAGATGTGTAGTTAGTGTATTAATAATGATTATTTCCGAACTTAGGACATTTCGAATGCTGATATCGAGTTAAGGAGTTTCGCTGCTGATAAAATGTAGGAAAAAAATAATTCGCGACAAAATTCGTCAATATAACTATATAAAAGTTAAGTCACGTATGTACGTGCGTACGCGACGGTTGCGACACAATAAGTTCTTATTATTTTATCTTTTACTAAATATACAAGATTCACATACTCTTTGCATATATACTGTACGGTCGCATTTACATTATGAATTTTAAGTATTCAAGCGTCCTTGTATTATGTTAATCAACTTTGGTCAAGTCCTTGATGCGGTACTATTTATATCCATAATCACAGGTTTGATTCCTTCATTTAAATAGCAATTACAGATGAAGTACGAATTACGCTGTTGTGCTATTTCATAATGATTTTTGTTAAAAACTGTTGGCAATTATTCTTCTGTTGGTTCTTTTGATGGTAAGCACAGTACAATCCAAAAACAATGGCGACCACCGAGAGATACGCCGTTGTCATGCCGGCCTGCGTAAATGTCTTTTCACGTTACGCTTGAAGGACCCCATGTTATAGGAAGGAGAGAACACACTAGCCGAGAGATTGTTCCACAGTTTCACGGTACGGCAAAAATAAGATGTAGCGAACTTTTTAGTTCGTGCCCATATAGGAGTGACCGTAAAACTGTGGCTCCTAAGACCAGCGCGCGTGGTTCGGTTGTGAAAAGGAGAGGAAGGGATTAATTTGAATAACTCTTCATAACACTCGCCATGGTACAGACGGTAGAACAGGCTCAGTGAGGCAATGCCTCTGCGCAATTCTTGATTTGTAACAATCAGATGATAACGAAATGAATATTTAGAGTTCGTATCGAAATTTTGAGTGTTAATAACATATACTTGTCTCCTTTTCACACTTATTGTGATGAGAAAAGAATTGATTTTTTTGTTTGTAATGGATAAACTCAGTAAATACTTAACTGATTTTAAAAATTCTTTCACCTACAGAAAGCCACATTATCAACGAATAACATGGACTATATTTATTTTCAAAATCTATATTAAAACGAGCGAAGCCACGAGAACAATCTAGTTTATAATATTGACCGACAACGGATATAATGCAACACAACATCTTTACTAATTTGTTAAATCATTAGTTGCTACAATTATTTCCACATGTTAAAGTTCGTTTTTTAATCTGAATGAATAACTAAAATCATAGATTTAGCGTCACTCAAAAGTGACTATATAAAATGTTTTACAAAAAAACCCTGAACCGCCGCTTAACATTGTAATCTTTCAAATCTAGTAACCGAGCACTCGAGTGCACTAAGTCGGGTCCCCCCGAATCGGTAATCGAATCTGCGACCGCCACTTGGCGACACTCGAGACAAGTGTTACATTGTTAGCCGATTTTTGTCGGGAACCCTCCAACCTAACGGGGATGCAACATCGTTATGCAAAACCGCAGAGAATCTCGTAAAACTCTCGAGTTAAATTTTATCTTCAACCGATAACGAAATGAATATTTAGAGTTCGTATCGAAATTTTGAGTGTTAATAACATATACTTGTCTCCTTTTCACACTTATTGTGATGAGAAAAGAATTGATTTTTTTGTTTGTAATGGATAAACTCAATACATACTTAACCGATTTAAAAAATTCTTTCATCTACAGAAAGCCACATTATCAACGAATAACATGGGCTATATTTATTTTCAAAATCTATATTAAAACGAGCGAAGCCACGAGAAAAATCTAGTTTATAATAATGACCGACAACGGATAATCTATAACACAACATCTTTACTAATTTGTTAAATTATTAGTTGTTACAATTATTTCCACATGTTAAAGTTAGTTTTTCCATCTGAATGAATAACTAGAATCATAGATTTAGCGTCACTCAAAAGTGACTATATAAAATGTTTTACAAAAAAACCCTGAACCGCCGCTTAACATTGTAATCTTTCAAATCTAGTAACCGAGCACTCGAGTGCACTAAGTCGGGTCCCCCCGAATCGGTAATCGAATCTGCGACCGCCACTTGGCGACACTCGAGACAAGTGTTACATTGTTAGCCGATTTTTGTCGGGAACCCTCCAACCTAACGGGGATGCAACATCGTTATGCAAAACCGCAGAGAATCTCGTAAAACTCTCGAGTTAAATTTTATCTTCAACCCAAACTTAGTTATGGGTGTTAGACGGGGACATTATATTATAATGATATTCGTCGCTTTAAGTTTATGATCTTGTAAGGTTTTAAATATATATTTGCACTAGCTTTTGTCCGCAGGTTCGCTCGCTTAAATTCTAAATTTATAACGACATCGAAGAGACTACTAATATTTAGTCGTAACAACCGCTAGGTCCCTATGTAGATCAACTCTCCGGACGTACCACGGGGCACCGGTCACTTTACGTAAAAACGATGTTGCCGTAAACGGTTTTGACTGTATTATAGAAAATAATACACTTTTCCGGGATGCAAGCTCCGTAAGTCGTTTTCAGGACCTCTGAAACGAAACCGAATTGACATTTCTAATATTAGTAATGATTTAAAGAATTCTTCATAATTCAAATATAATAATTAAATGCTATATATTATTCATATAGTCACCTTATTCTTAGTTATGTCTAATGTAGAAGAGAATATTAAAAAAAACAAAACCAACCGACATCATACCTGTTGGACACTATTACATTATAACGATTGCTTCAATACAGAAATGGGTAATTGGAGTATGGAAAAACCTCGTATGCGGTACGTGCTAACACGTGGCACAACAAATTAATCGAACCGCAAGCGGTAAAACGCGGGCAAGACTCACTAAAAACTCGTCCGGTTCACTTAGCATGCGACTCGCTTGCGACGCACTAACGCGCTATGAAATAGCATCGCTAAATGTGGACTCTGCAAATAGAATAACCGTGATAATAATCGCTATGTACTCATCAACACAACGCAATCAAGGGAACTCGAGCTTCATCGGCTCAAGTTTGTTGCAGGCTCAAATTAATAAACTGTTGAAAGTTTTGTTTTATTTTAAAAATGGAACCTAATATTTAGACTTTCTCATTGTTTAATCACTCAATAAATAAGAACATACGGTGTTATTACAAAAAAGTTAAATACTTATTGAATACTTGCTTTAAAAAGGTTTCGTATTAAATGCACCGCGGTCGCTGGATGTTCGCCATCTTGCTCTTTTGTCTCGCTTTGCTTAGGTTTGGTTAGACTTGAGAGAAAGGATAACACGAAGTTGCCTTGGGCGAGCGCAATGCATTTAATACGAAACTTTTTTAAAGCAAGTATTTAATACGTATTTAACTTTTTTGTAATAACACCGATGATGTTTATAGCTAAATATTTGTCAACAGAAAGTCACCTAAAAATACTCAAGCTTTATCGACTAATGTTTGTTAGAAACTCAACTTGGGTTGTTTGAATTAAGAATTAGGGCAGAAAATTCCTAGTTTTATTAAGACAATCGAATTCGAAAATTTTGAGTTTCTCACTATAAATGACTAGTTTAAAAAATTGTTGAGTTAGGCACAAACTTCCAACTACGGGCGAGCGCAATGCATTTAATACGAAACTTTTTTAAAGCAAGTATTTAATACGTATTTAACTTTTTTGTAATAACACCGATTAAACATCTTCGGTTAGCTAAATATTTGTCAACAGAAAGTCGCCGAAAAATACTCAAGTTTTATCGATTAATATTTGTTAGAAACTCAACTTGGGTTGTTTGAATTAAGAATTAGTGCAGAAAATTCCTAGTTTTATTAAGAAAATCGAATTCGAAAATGTTGAGTTTCTCATTATTAATTACTAGTTTAATAAATTTTTGAGTTAGGCACAAACTTCCATCAGGTAACCCATCTGTTCGTTTACCTCCTATGACATAAAAAAAGACTCAGTTTTGTTTGATGCTCAAAATTAGGTAGATTAATTCCATTCCATTAAATCCATACACAGAAGGCATTTCATTGATCGAATTATTTAGGCAACGGAAAAAGCAGTGAATTGTTAATATTAGATCATTTTTATTAGACACATTACCCACTCAGTGGTTCGATAGTGATGCGCAGATTCCTAACTCATTTGATATTCGTATAAAGAGACACGAATCAATTTGAATATTTTGATTTTACACGCGAATACTAATACGTATGACAGTTTAGCAAATTGTATCTTACTGTGAATAGCGTTTATGTATAATTTATGATGCGTGCTCCGGTGAATTAAATTTGTGTCGGTCGCGAGTGTGCTGTGCCGTGGTTACATACCACGTTACGATATTTGTCTATGTGGAGTATACTATTTAAAATGCATGTATTGTAATGTGGCAACCTTTTAAAACCTCTAGGACATATTTATCACATTTACTTTTATGTTTTTTTTTTATTATTATTTAAACGCTAACACTATGTACGGGTTTAATAGTTTTTTTTGTTATATATAGTACTAGCTGTGCCCGCGACTCCGTCCGCGTGGAATCTAATGTAAAAAACAGTGATTAATCATCTAAATGTATTAAGTTCATTCACTTATCTACGTTTCTCTCGTACTTAAGTCGCGTCGTCTTTAAGATTACAATAACTTTTAATAGAGTGAACCGATTTTCATGAAACTAAATTTTTTTTTCCTCGAAATGACTACGCTATTGACCTGGCAGGGTCTTCACAGCTTCACCGGACTACTAAGGTTGGCGCTTAAGGCACTCAACCGATTTGGGTTTTAGGTAACATACACAAGGGTGCAGGCACACGTCGGCTTGGGCTGTTACCTGGGAAAAGTCGCGTCTGACCTAGCTAACTATTCTAAGCTATTCATACATATATACATTTGTGAACCATACAATCGAAATTGCATGATTCACAAATGAATACGTGTATATCGGAATGAAAAAATGAAAAACTAAAATTAAATGTTACTCGAGGACATGCTTTATGGTTTTCTTGGTGAGGATCCAACAATAAAAAGTTTTTCTTTCTGTCTTCTTCTAAAACCGATAAGAGATATATATTACGTAGTTATGTAAAAATTAATATTAAAATACATTTCACAATTAGTACATTCCTCTCACGAGAGTAAAGCCACAAGCATCAGCTAGTTCGTAAAATGAAATTTGGATCGAAACATTTAAATACATTTTCGTAAAATAATTTCGTTTGACAAACCGAAATATATTGTTTTGCGAACAATTTAGACACAAGTTTGGAACTTGTCTCGCTCTTGATAAATGATAACGTGCGTTGTTACGTCACACGGACAAGAATCTCATTTAACTCCGTTCAATAGAGTGTGAAACTCATCGTATCTATTTTGTTTGTGTCAGTTTAGTATTAATTAACTCGCGTGTCAGAGTGTGCGACATGAGTTTTGGCAGGCGTTGTAGAAAAATTGTTGATCGCTCGAAAGTCGTAGTAAATAACGGGTTCCGTATCTGTTACTTTGCCATTTCTGACTAACTGTGTCCGCGACTTCGTCCACGTGGAACATGATGTACGAAACAATGACTAATAAAGTCATCTGAACGTATTTAGTTCATTTGCTTCTCTACGTTTCTCTCATAATTAAGTCGCGGCGCCATTAAAATTACAATAACTTTTGATAGCGTGGACCGATTTAAATGAAACAAAGACTATGATACACCCGAGGATATGCTTTACGATTTTCATATATAAGGTTTTATTGTGAACCCAGTATCTTAGCAGAGATGCGTGTTCATAGAGACAGACATTTCTAAAAATAACTGAAATATATTCTATTACTTATCCCTAGACACCTGCAACATTTTTTTTTCACGTAAATCGAAAACGTACAGACACCTTAGATTCACATTCTTATTATATGTATAAATAGAAGATTACTATTTCCAAAGTATTTGTTGGTAACCAATTTAGGTGGTATATCAAAGAATAATCTCGTAACACATTACGCCTACAATAAATTTGAGTCTTGATACGGCTGAAATTAAATTATTAAGACGATAAAATTGTATACTTCTTCTTCCAAATGGATATTCACAGAGTGTTCACAGGTTCGAACCTTGGCATGTACCAATGATTTACTGGTACCTTTACTAATTTCAGTTCAGTAATACTATAAGCTGACGGTGAAGGAAACACATCGTGAGGAAACCTAAATCTGAGAAATGTGCTTGTAGTACCACCGTATGGGATTAATATATAATACAACTGTGGATTTTTCGGACTTTGAAATCGCCAATACGTCCTACGCTAGCGTACTGATTATGCTCGTATCTTCTTTCGCGAAGAGGCCTATGTTCCTGCAGTCTCTTATAAGCTGATGTGATAATTATTATAATCTACGACACGAATTAATTTCAGAACCCACATTAATATTAAAGATGTATAAGTAAGTAGCATTTGCTCGCGGCCTCGGTTAATGTATACTTTGTCAATCAATTCAGGCTATTCGTCACTGAGTTGTTATGCCAACGACCGCCTAAAAGATTTTTTTTCCTTTGCGACAGTTTTTTTCTGAATAAAAGGTAACCAGTATGACGGAAAAAATTATGCTAGTCGATTAAGTAATTAAAACGCAAGCTTAAATCACTGTCTCATCGCTCACTTATTATGAAAAAAACACTAGTTAAGTAATTAATAAAACAAGCAGAAGAAGTTATGGAAAACGCCAGTAATTATATATGTCGTAAAGCAATATTCCGAGAAAAAATAATGCACTATTAATTCGTTCGTAGTATTTGCATAAGTGGTATCTAAGCAATTAATTATTTAGAAAAACTGTCTGGAAAGTTCTAACAAGAAGGCTGCCATTTTGTTAGATCACTGAACTCATGATTAGACAGTTTGTAATAGTTATCGTTTTATACCACTACATATTATAAAACAAAGTCCTCTGCCACATCTGTCTGTCTGTTTGCGATAAATAATAAACTGATTTTCATGCGGTTTACCACTAGATAAAGTAATTCACGAGGAAAGTTTAGGTGTATAATTTATCAAGGTTTTTTTTTATTATCAGGGCGGGACCAACAGTCAATAATAAGAGAAGAGAGAACACAATGAGGCAATAACTTATTTAAAAGTTTATATTAATAACCCTGATCGAATTGCTGGATACAGGTGTCAAATTAACTTTTCTCGGTCAAGTAATTTTATACCGAAGCGACAAATGTGTAAACTATTTTTCCTTTTTCATGCATATAGAATAAACAACATATCTAATGGGCCATCGAATTATTACGTAAGCATTGATCGGTGGTGGGTGGTCCTTGATTTGCTTATTTTTGATGACATAGAAGATGGGGGGTCTGAGTGGTGGTTACGTCAGCAATATTTATTTATTTAATCAGAATAGATTTAAAAATTCTTATATAAATGTTTACGTTAGGGGAGGGGGTGTTAAGAATATTGCTTATTTTTGCTAACCAGGCGGAAGGGGCGGTAACAATTCTGCTTACGTTATACTTGAACGGCCCCAAACGCTTTCAAATGACGTAGTTTCGTGGTTCAAAGTGTAATGGTTTTTATAACAGATTGTTGATTTCTAAAAAAAAACACAACGCAAAGAAAATAGAAACAGATAACTAATGATGCGTTGTACCGAACGAATGTCGTGTGAAAGTGTCTCTAATTTTAATTAATGTAGCCGTTACAACCGCCTAGCTTCTCCAGACTCTATATTACATTCATAGATTACATACAGTCGGACATACAATAACTCATTCTCCTATGTTACCGATTCAGTGTTGTACTGTCTATACTACTGTCATTTGTATGAATGCCAGTAAATGTCATAGGGGTTTTTCTAAGTCCGCCTGGCTAACTACCACCCTAAAGTTGAAAATCTGTCGCGAAGCATTTTTTTTTATATCATAGGAGGTAAACGAACAGGTGGGTTACTAGAAGTTAAGTGCTCACCACCGTCCATAGACATTTGCAACACCGGAGAAGTCGCAAGTGTGTTGCCAGCCTGTGTTTGGGAGAAGGGAAGTGGGGAAGAGGGGAGGGCGAGGGGAGTTGGGTATCCGGCGCTCTCACTAACCGAAAGAAACGCAACAATGCAAGCACTGTTACTTCAGGTCGGCGTTTTTGTGGGTCGTGTGGTACTACCCCGGGCGAGCCGACCCATAAATGATGAAACCAGTAATAGCTTCAGCGTGGCTCTACCATCTACCGACAGCGTCTGTTAATGTGTTCTGACAGCCGCACTTGAGAGCAAGTGCCCCACTGCGTTTAGTGTATTCACAGTACTCATCTTAAAACACATCGTCAGTTTAACATCAGATGAGATTGATTGATGAGAGATCAAATCAATCAAAGCAAATCAATCAAGTATAAAAATATCAATAATAAATAACGCTTTTGCGATATTTTAAAATAACCGTTGCTATAAACGGTTGTCAGTTATCCTGCTGTTGAGTTATTTGCTATTTTAACACGCTTTTATTAGCTTCACCTGTATGTATGTATGTAACCGACCCTTTGAGCTCGATTTTATCTTACTTTGAACGATCAGACTTGCTTCAAACTTTCAAACTTTGCACACCTGTCAAAGGTAGATGACAATGCAATAATTCGAAAAAAAAAGTTAAAAAAGTTTAACTAAAAAATGAAAAATAAATAATAGTTTACCAAAAACACGCTTTCATAAAAAATCCAACTAAAAACAGAAAATAAAATTTAATAAATTTGGATTAAGAATGGTGTAAATTAGAAATAAATGTATATTTTAAATGTAATTTATAAAATTTTATTATATTGCATTTAGGCAGTGACGCGATAACACATTTGAGTGTGAACAATTTGAATTACTCATTCTTTCACACCTATTAGTTATTGCATATGGATTGCCTGTTCGCACGTTACGATAATATTGGTAGATCTTTGTCAATAATTTATAATGGGATACATATAGATCACCCTCACATATGTGCACACACAAACACAGGTACACATATGGTGGAAGCGTTTTATTTTTTCCCTTTATTTCTCCAACTTTGTTAGTTCAGCCGAATTGACAGATACAAAATGCATATTTGAGTTCGGGAGGTACACAAGGTACACATGTGTATCTCATGAATTATTATATGCGTGATTAGGTTAGAAAGATTCTCCATGTTGCATTCGAGGTAACAGCTTAAAGTGAGGTTCGGCCACTTTGGCACCCTTGAGCTTGTAACAATATGGCTGAGCGCCTTAAACGCTCGTCCAAAAAAGTCTGGTGAAGCGATGAAGCTCTCAAGGCCCATTCAGGTCGATAACGTATAGTCATTTCGAAAACAAAAAAAATAATGTCTCCAATTATCAGCTATTGCTTAGGAATAATTATGAATTGTTTTAATATCATTTACCTTTAGTTGTATGATATAAAATCAAAAATATTTTATTCAATTTAGGCTCTAGGGAAGCTCTTATGAACATCAAAACTACCACGTGTTCGGACAAATAATCCACTCTAGAGACTTATGGGGAACAAACTCGATCGGGTTTATCTTTTTAACATCAGCCCATCAGTTTACTATTCATTTTTTTTTCTTTTTTTATATTATCTACTGTAGGTACTATAATACCTCTTTGACTCCTAACAATAATTAACAATTAATTAAAATAAATAGCAAAAAAGGCGGGTGAAGTCGCGTACGTGAGTTGTATCCAAATAAGTTTACTTCATTGAAATGTTACAGTAAACACTTTAAATCAATAGAACCGTGAGAAAGATTAACAAGTAGGTGTATTTAGATATTATAAATATTGAACAATGTAGAAAAAACATACATACGAATGCACAATACTATAATACTTGAGATCGACATCTTGCCGGATATGAAGATAAACCTCTCGACGTCAAGATAAGATTTTTTTTAAATAAAAACAACAACGCAAGAAGCACTGTTATTTACTGAGTCAGACGATACGGGAATACTTCTAGTCAAGTCAATGGTGTTTATTCAACAAACCACTTCAGTTTCAATGGGATTCGACAAACATGTACTTAGTAACGTTTCATAACAATAACTGATTATATAATCATATGATAGGGGAATAGAGATCGAATCAGAAATGCTTTATTCAATTTAGGCCCTAAGAAGGCGCTTATGAACGTCGAAATTACCACCGGTTCGAAAAATAATGCAGTCATATTTTTTTTTGTAATTTTTTTTCAATGGACATATTATTTTCATATAAGTATGTAATGTTACAAACAAATAAAACTATATGTGTTTACGACTTTATCCATAGCTGCTAGCTTATAGCAAACAAGCATGCAGTTCGCCTTATATTAAATGGTCCTTACAGCCGCAACCTTGAGACCAAGCATATTGGGTTGGTACACCTGCGGACCGAGTTGCATAGTCTCGTGTGCCAATATATTTTTCCAAACACAGTCCTAACAAACAGTCACATCAGTAAAAGCTAAAGAAAAAATGTGGCAATGGTTTCCCCATACTAACCTTGGGTATTCTCGGCCACTCTTTCAAGTAACTTCAAAAATGTATCTTTCTAATTTTGTGATATACTTAAACAAGTTAGTAAGCAATGCAACGGGCACCGAACAGTCTCTGAATATGAAGATCTCAATTTAAAAAAATATTTTTTAATTTCATACATAATTTAGACATGACAAATATGGCGCCACATGTCGTCACCTGATTATAAAACTGACAAGTAACGTGACCATTTTTATTTTTATATAAATGGGATATTGTCTTAATTATCGTCTTACATGCGTTTTATAGTGAAATCTAGTGTTTCGTTCGATAAATCATTCTTTTAATACTCCATCGTAGTTATTACCAAAAAAAGTTAAATACGTATTGAACCCTGGCTTTAGAAAGATCTCGTATTAAATGCACCGCGGTCGCTGAATGTTCGCCATCTTGCTCTTCTGTCTCGCTTTGGTTACGTTAGGTTAGACTTGTGAAAAAGGATAACGCGAACTTGCCTCGGGCTAGCGCGGTGTATTAATTACGAAACCTTTTTAAACTAAGTATTTAATACGTATTTAACCTTTATGTAATAACACGGCATAGGTTTTAGGGAATTGTCCATAATCTCAACTGATGTTAAATGACCAAGTTGTCTAAGATGGTAAACACGTTAACGCTAGAGGGATCTAGCTCTCAACTGTAGCTTCTGGAACCACACTAACGGATGCTTAGTGACAGACTTTCAACTTGAGAGAGTTCTACCCCCATGCTATAATTTCATCTCTATGTTTTTCTCCAAAGCTTAATTCAAAATACAAGCGACTTCTGCTTAGAAGTTTCCCTCGGAGAGAATAGGATGGAGTTGAGAACCGAATTACGAACTGTCCCGTTGAAAACGAGTCGTATGGCCACGTTAGCCATAACGTAGTGAGACACGTATGAACGCGTATCTCGGTGAGTGCTCATCCGTACGGTAAACACTGACCGAAGATTAGATAACGCCGGATGTTGCTTCTGAGTATCACTGTAGACGTCTGCAGTCATAGACAACATTTACACAGCACCAGTGACGTTCTGATAATAATGGATCTTTCCATTATGAAAAATGACCCGATTTAATGAGCCTTGAACGAGTTCTCAAAGAACACTTTAACAACACTATTTTCGGAGTTCTTTTTTAAAATAAATTCGAAATTATTTCAAACTCTTCAATATTTACTTTTTAATTTTAATGGAGTATTGGGAGTCAAAGCTTTTCAACCTTTAGGTTATTTTAGTTGAGGTATGATGAAATTATGGTATTTTAATTTAGCTTTTGTTGTAGGTGTTTTGTTTGACTATGCAATGCTGCTGGTAATTCTTTCTGAACGAATGATTTTAAGTATCGAGAAAAACAGTTTATTCTTAATCGATTTAAAGATTCAGTATATTCAGATAATAACTCTATATTGAATTTGTAGTAAACCATGCGTTGATACAGTAATTTTATTTTTTTATTATTTAAAAAAAATGTCGAACTTATAGGTCTTCAGTTAAGAAAAAACTGGTTGTGAAACTTGTTATAAATATGTAAAGGTATTTATTAATATAGCCGCCTAAGTAGTTACTACTCACGAGTTGAATACCTTTTGGCAAGTACCTTTAAGTGTGGTAGCCAATCCACTTTTAGGATTAGCGTGTACCTATATCAGGCTAGCACCTTTTTCCACATTTTAGTTATGTAGTCAAATTAAATGTGTATAAAATATCACATGATATATTCTAGAGCCATATCTAATTTTAAATTCAAACTTAAGAAACCCAACGTGCACGATTAATTTGTAAAATTCTAAAGATATTATAAACATTTCTTGTCATAAATTATAATTTCAAATTAGTTTTTACAGATAATTATTATTATACCGATTTTTGTGAACCGTGTCTTTAATTACTCAATTATAATAAATTCTAAGTAAATGTTATGTAAACGGTTCGACTTATACAGAATTTTTAATGGATTCCGTTTCGTTGAACTTCTTATTTATGATCATTAAACTGATTACAGTATTACTTTTATAGTGAAGGCTTTAAATAAACCTAATTCAAAATTACAATGCTTCACCGAGCCCACTCTATCTCTCGATGCTTGTCAAAACTGACATAATTGACAGCTAACGTCAATTTGACTACAGTTGCGTTCACATCTGTTTGACAATAACTACATTTTAATATGCCTTTAAAAAAAAGGTGCGAACGCGTTCAATATTCGAAAATAATAAACAAGTAACGCACCGATAATGTGCCAAATTCATATTGCCGGTACCAGGAGGGCATAACGTAATTGGCATTAACACGCGAAGTGTCTATCAAAATTATTTTTCGTATGGGGTAGTTTTTTCTTATGCACCCCATAGTGGCTTGGGGTCGGAGGGCGCTCTCACCTCGGTCACGCAAACCCCGTCAATATAGGATAATTGTTTCATTATTCTTGTATTAACTCTGATCATGCGTTAATATTTGCAGCACATTTTCCCTTGAGATAATCCATGTGAACCGGCAACGTGTATCGGGGAAAGAGAGCCTTTTAGCTCATTGTAGGTACCACATGTATATGTTATATTGTCGTGAAATCGTTAATTAAAATATACTTAAAATCATTTCATTGAAAGGTAACTTTGTAAATTATTTTTGATATCATTTTGTATTAATTCGATGATCAGTAGTGCTCGTAAAATGTGCAGTAAGTGTTCGCGCGGTCTAAACGCTGCCGCGCTGAGCCGCGCCAGGGCGTGGCGGCGCCGCCCCGTGTTTTAGCGCAAACATGCCATCCGGACCGTCTTTATTAACACTGCACCTACTTGCCGACTATGCTAGCCTGGTACTTATTGCTTGCATATTTATCTCTACGCCTGGTAAACAACACACAGTTTTCCCTCTCTCTCAATCATCAAACGAGATTTTATAATTGATGATATCTAAAATATTCCTCTATAATAACAAAAAAAGCATTTGTGATAAATTAAGTACACTAAACGATATTTACTACTTATTGAAGTGATATAATGTGATGTTTTCGTTAGAGCAATGCCTTGCCTTACTCACTGCATCTGCCTACCCTGTAAATAATGAAAGTTATTTAACGTAGATTAATTAGTTATTTTGGCGAGAGGGGGCGTGCCCCGCTAAAAGCAATTACATTCGCGCACGCAAACCCGATGCCTGCCGGCGCCGGCTATCTCGATTTAGTTCCTTGGTATTTTAAATATTAACGTCATCTTTCCCACTGTTGGGCTAGATAGAACTCAGAAAACATTGCATAGGTATATACCTAGTATGAACGTTGTGTGGGTAAACCTTAAGTGATATTTATAATATATGAATTTCAAAAATATGTCATCATTAAAATATCTCGTTCTACTAAGCGACAAGATGACACTTAATTCTAAACCAACATAATCTTAGAAAACCTTCAGAGTATGTAAACAGAGCGAGAACATCTTTATACAAACATTTCGTTTACAACTTGTCCAAAAGTTTACAGAACAAAAACTGGTAGTCTTCGAGCGGTGCCTCTCTGCCTTTATCTTTACAATGCTCTCGGCTAATCTCGGGTATCTGGCCTAGGCAAACACAACCAGTAAGGTAATTAACGTTGGGTAACGTCGAGCAAACACTTGGTAATAAAACTTCGACGATTGTTATGAAAAAATTCACGCCTGTTCATTATAAGGTAGACAGTTTATCTGGCGACAAAATATTACGTCAAAAAATCAGTAATTCTTATCTAAAACTGATTATTTTTTTACTGCAGAATTTTTAATATGTTACTTTTAAACAGCGACATTGTTATCTGCGTTTTTTATGACTAAGCATGGTTAGTGATTAAAAACAAAACATTGTAGTTCCTTACTCTCAATGACTTCGTAACGAGAAGAAACCGCATAATTTGGGTGTAAAAAATGGAAAATAGTTGGTTGTTAAGCAAAGAAACGACGTGACCTGCTCTTGTGATGCTCGTGACAAACGGTGTAACTGTCGCCACAATTACCAGGCGAGCATATCTGACGAGGATCAACGTCTGTCACACACACTCTTTGATGTGGTGCCTAATTGATACATCTGCTACGCTCTCATTATACACTGGTATTTATGGCTCGTGTCGCTGATCAGTAGTTAATTTATAGTGTTTACCCATACTGTGGTGTTGTTTTTCTATTATTATTTCGTAGTTCAAACATTTAATTCGTCATAAAAAATAATTTAGCTTAGTTCCTAAGGCTCGCCAGTAGTTAATTTATAGTGTTTACCCATACTGTGGTGTTGTTTTTCTATTATTATTTTGTAGTATTCAAACATTTAATTTGTCATATAAAATAATTTAGCTTAGTTCCTAAGGCTTGCGTTCTATGCACTATTGTATGTCATTAGTCAAATATTTTGAAACTGTCAGGATTTCAACAGATTAGAATTATCGTTCTAAAGTACTGTAAGAAACGACTAAACCATATAGATGGATTCGTGATTAGCTCATAGAAAACCGACGTGAAGTAACAATGCTTGCATTGTTGCGTTTCGTTCGGTCAGTGAGAGCGCCGGAGGCCCTCCTTCCCTCACACCTCCTCCTCTCCCCTCCCCCCAAACACAGGCTGGCAACGCATTTGCGACTCCCCTGGTGTAGCTAGTGTCTATGGACGGCGGTGATCACTTAATATCAGGTGACCCGCCTGTTCGTTGGCCTCCTGTAATATAAAAAAAGCTTATTTTGAACTCAATAAAGAGGTTTTTGTTTAGATTATAACGTGGCCACGAATAAAAAAAAGTAAAAGGGGATTCATAAATTTAATCTAAACCGTGCACTAAAATATAAAACAAAATTTCGCAGTCATGTCCTTGATAGTTAGACACCTACCTAATCTTAGATTGATAGATCTTAGATCCAACCAACCAATATATTAATTACTATACCTTTGCTATTCGTTTTTGATAAGTTTCCTGGTGTATTTCATAAGTCCGAAGGTCTAATGTTACTTACATAAAAACAGCAACACTTTGAAAAATTCCCATTTCCGAAAAAGAAAATCAAATCAGTTTATAAATAATGGTTATGCTCTGAAGTAATAAATATAAGAAAATAGAACCGAATTTAAAACACCTTTTTGAAGTCTGTTAAAAATATCTATCAATATACTCTCGGATAACAGCGTTGGACTAAAATTTCAAATTATACAGTTGATTTATTTAAATTGGAATAAAAGTTTGCTGCATTTTTTTAGCTAATATGTATTTCCTCAAATCTTTATATATAAAAATCAATCTTTGTATCTTTGTCCGCTATGCATGCCGACACTACTGAACAGATTGTGATAATAATTTAGGGGAGTATTCTGGGGATGCTCGAGAGTGTTCCTGTATAAATAAATCGATATATATACGTGTGTTTTTAATATATTAATGAAATTGATTTCCTTAAAGAAAGAAAGGATTTTTATTCTTATTGAAACTTTTGACACTACGCTCCAAATAATACACTGACGAAGAAATTACGAATTCTCATACAAATTTCACCAACTTAGGGATTGCATTTCCAAAAATCATGATTGTATGCTCACGCCTTATATTATTTTGACATATTTCAGTTGAAGCTATTTAACCCATCGGCTTCTGAATTAGCCACAATAGGTCAAAATGGCATACGCTAAGCTTTAATTACTTTTTTAAATTTCGCGACATTTGGTAATGACATTTATGTACCCGTATGCTTGCAATAATACATTTATTTATATAACAATGTGGTAAATTACATTTTTATCTACAGTAATATTATTAAACGTAATAAATACCCTTCTTTATCCTCCACCTACACAGGTGAAGTAGTTGCTATGTTAGAAGCTATCAAATTTGACTATCATATAAATTAGATCAAACTATCATATTGATTCTCTGAGTTGCTTACAAACTATTCAGCATAGTCCGATTGTTTCTAAAGTAGAGTCCCCAGTTATCATAATTATTAAATTCCATTTGTATCAAAGTCATTGTTTAGTAATTTATGTAGTTCTGGCATGGATACCAGGATATAGTGGGAACCAAGGTAATGAAGCTGTCCAGACTGGATATTTTGATCACTATAGTACCTATGTTCAGGATTTATCCTCTTCAAATAAGACTGATTTGTTTGCATCATGGAACTTAAACTGGTATGCATCCAACCAAATTAATGGCAAATTATATGCTTCCGGATATATTCAGCATAACATTCCGGGTAAACCATCGCTTTATAAGAATGACGATCTATCAGTAGAGGTGTGCTCTCCAGTCCATCTTGCAGAGCTTAGAATCAGGAACAACTCAATATGTAAATGTAGGTTGAATGAAGGCACTCTAGAACACATTTTTTTCAATTGCCCCAATTTAGTATTGTATTGTATGTTATTTTAACAAAAGCACAAAGGTGTGTATTTTCTCCTTTTGCCAAAAACTCTGGCTAATTTTATAAGTTTTAACAAAATTAAACTTAAAGGTAACGCAATAACTAACAGTAATTATTATGTAAATATATATTTATTTAAGGCATGATGTCTGTAAGTATTGTGTTTGTCTTTTTGTGTGTTTCAGTGGCCTAATCTGGAAGAATTAAATTATACAATATAAATTTAATACTACCTATAAACTGAATAAACTCTCCCATGACTGACTTGACACTGGTAGAATTCGTATCTTTAAACTCCAATATTAAAAAGTTACACGTCATACAAACTTTTCTCCGGTTGTAGCGGTTTCCGTTCCACTGGGATTAGAAGAGTGAGGACGCGAGAGTGCACCTGTATCTGCGCGTATGCTTGTGCACTTTAATATCTCCTGCATATCAGACTTCTTTAGAATATTAAGTTTCTATTAGCGATCGCTGTAACCGATAACGGTTAGGATCAGATGATGGGTGAATGATAAAGTTGAAGTTGAAGTTAGTGAGTTTGGATGTTCGGGGTAATCTCTGGTACTACGATTTTGAAAATTCTTTCACTGTTAGAAAAGTATATTAGACTTCTTTTTTTGCTACATATATATTTTCAATAATTGATCACGATAAATGTAATTAAAATTAGCAAAATTCTATA
>MU159331.1:7132-17770 GCA_015888305.1 Antheraea pernyi | reverse complement strand
AAGCTATTTAACCCATCGGCTTCTGAATTAGCCACAATAGGTCAAAATGGCATACGCTAAGCTTTAATTACTTTTTTAAATTTCGCGACATTTGGTAATGACATTTATGTACCCGTATGCTTGCAATAATACATTTATTTATATAACAATGTGGTAAATTACATTTTTATCTACAGTAATATTATTAAACGTAATAAATACCCTTCTTTATCCTCCACCTACACAGGTGAAGTAGTTGCTATGTTAGAAGCTATCAAATTTGACTATCATATAAATTAGATCAAACTATCATATTGATTCTCTGAGTTGCTTACAAACTATTCAGCATAGTCCGATTGTTTCTAAAGTAGAGTCCCCAGTTATCATAATTATTAAATTCCATTTGTATCAAAGTCATTGTTTAGTAATTTATGTAGTTCTGGCATGGATACCAGGATATAGTGGGAACCAAGGTAATGAAGCTGTCCAGACTGGATATTTTGATCACTATAGTACATATGTTCAGGATTTATCCTCTTCAAATAAGACTGATTTGTTTGCATCATGGAACTTAAACTGGTATGCATCCAACCAAATTAATGGCAAATTATATGCTTCCGGATATATTCAGCATAACATTCCGGGTAAACCATCGCTTTATAAGAATGACTAAGAAACGTTTTCGTTTGACCATTTTTCTCCGACTCCTCAGATATTACCCCCTACAACCTCACAAACTTTACCTCTTTATAATATTAGTGTAGATGAGTTCTGAAGAAAAGTTGTAGCTGGATAATGCCTATTACCGCCCAACGAATTGGGCATGGGTCGGCTAGTATTATATAAATATAGATAGTTTAAATACATGAATAAAATAGTCACAAACAATTTTTTTTTAAATTCCGGTGCTAAGTGGTTATTTGATTAATAACGATGACTTTATTTTTTCATAATTATGTTATTCTTGAAGTTTATTAAGATGGTTGCCTAGTTTTAATTTACACGTAAAAATTACACGGTGGCTTCGTTATATGTATGTCCAATCTAACTTTCATACGCCCTGGACCGATTTTGGCGAAACTTTCAGCATCAAATAGAGAGATTTAAAATGTGATCTAGGCTAGATATCATTACGTTCTTCTATAGGAACTAAATAATTTAACGTAATTTAAAATCCGTAAACTAGTATAGATGTTGAATAGTATTTATTATATAATAACAAAAATACAATTAATCTAAAAAACACGTAGTTCCATAGAGAAAATAAAAGCATTTTCACAAGAATAAGTCATAAATCGTATTGAGAGAATGCTGCCCATACCATAGATTAACGAAACATTACAAGAGCATCGTAAACGGAGAGCAGAGACAACGGGGAGTGGGAAAAGTCAGTCGGTCGCGCCGGTTCACATAAAATTAAATAATAATGAACTAATCGGGCCGTGCGCACCGCGACTCGCCCCACGGACAATGGCGCGTTAATTCGCGCCCTTTGTCCGCTCCAATAGAAAATTTCATGTCCAACCGCCAGTCGAAACGCCGCCATTTTAGCTTTATTGCCAGAGTTTTAAATGTAAATCACCTAGCATTGTATTGAGACGCTTCAGTGCGACCATTACTCTCTTTCTCTCTTGTATTTAAAAATATCATTTCACAAATATGAATATTCCGTAGAATTATCAGCTAAAATATACGTAGATTTTTTTTGAAGTGGAACTTCTTTAGGCGCATGAGGGTAAAATTTTTACAGATGTAACGTCACGCAGGTATGCAACGGAAGTGACGTCATTTGCAGTAAACGTAGATTTTTCATCTATTTTTCAAGTCTCGGAAATCTAAAGTTTTAGATTTGTATAAATATAAACAAGACTTATAAATTAGTTCGCCAAAGAAGTTTCACTTCTGACATGTGTACTTTGTACGCACGCACTTTTGTTGTCAGTACTAGCTGTACCCGCGACTTCGTCCGGGTGGAACCTAATGTATAGAAAGAGTGAATAATAAAATCATCTGAATGAATTAAGATCAGTTACTTATCTACTTTTCTCTCTTAAGTCGCGTCGTCATTAATATTACAAGAACTTTTCATAGCGCGAACACTTTTTTAATGAGACTTATGGATATGCTTTATGATTTTCTTGGCGAGGTTCTATCGTGAACGCAGTACTTGAGCAGTGAAGCGTGTTCAGACAAACAGAGAGACGGATACACAGGCAGACATTTCCAAAAATGATTGAAGTATATTCTATTACTTATTCCAAGACACATGCAACATTTTTTTTACAAAAATCTAAAAAGTACAGACACTTTAGGTTCACATTCTTATTATATGTATGTATAGATAAAAATTCTACGAAATTGTGACGTTGACGAGCGAAAGGTAAAAAACAATCCTCTATTTAGAAATGGCTCTCGTACAGTAGTTACTGGGAAAACAGAATTTCGGCGTCGCCTTTTGATACGTTTGGTTACAGTACCGTTGCCTGGAACCGCTTGTTTGTTTGTCGGGCTGTAAAACTGTTAGGAATCGTAAACGATCGTGTGTGGCCAGCCCTTACGACGAAATCGGAACAGATGGACCGAGATCAAAAGACTGTGTGGTGATAAAAAAAGCGTTGATGTGAATTAAAAGTAACAACTTAGTGTTAGAATAGAGTTTTTTTTCCTCTTTCACAATGCGTTCGTAAAAAAGGTTTTATACTCATTTTCTAGATATTTACTCTGGTCAATATTGGCTGGATTTATCGGAGCAATCAGTAGCGCACTGATCCCTCTGCAGGTTTATGAACTCTTGGTGTCACTGCGCCGTGCTTAGGAAAACTATTCGCTAATTTTCCGGGATTTTCCTGTATTGGTTTTTTTTAAGACACAAATAAACGTGTGATACAATTATGTTCGGAATACAAAACTTTATAAGCCAGTTTCACTACTCCTCTTATAATTTATATATACATATCATGTATTTATTGTAAATAAACTGTCTGTATACTCGATATTTTATGAGAATCTTACAAAGAATCAATTATCCTAAACTAATAATTGTCATTAAGTGATAAACATCAAACGTTTCTAAATTAAACCAATAATTGAAAAAAAAATACAAACTATAGAATAAACATTATAGGCATTACAATACCAAATTGTTTTCTGTTTATAAGAATTAAATAAAAAATAAGAGTCCTAATAAAAAGTCCTGAATAACAGAAATAACATTGTGATACCTATATACCCGGCATACACGCTCCACATAATATATTTGGAACAAAAAAAAACACACGTATCCACGTATATCTTTTATCATTTCGTACGGCACGATCCGTGAGCAAATCCCCGTATCCGGGGATTGGGAACGGGATCCGGTAATCCCGGTTAATAACGCCCGCCGATCCGGGTGTCTGCCGGTCGGCGCAGACGTTTGATAATGGCGCATTAGTTCCAGTTATAATTGCTCGGTTATTATTATCCACATTGATTACGTAAGGAAATTTGTTAATTTCGCTTATTATTGTCGTGTCGTTTTTTGTTTCTTTAATTGGTACCTGACAGTTCTAAATTTGAATTACCTTATATGTTAGTTCTACTATTTTGAATGATATTCATAATTTAATCGTTTAAATTAGTTTTGGCTTTATGAAGCATGTTACTTAAAAATAATATATTGTCAGTAAAATCGAAGTCTTAAAGGTCCCATGAGAGTTCGAACTCCTTTAGGACCAAAAAATAATGAACAAGTCTTGTAGTGAGCACCGGGCGCACTAGGCTTGCACGAACGCCGAGAGCGTTCAGCGTAGGCCGGGCGAATCCCATGCGGTATCAGCGTTACAAGCGATCGCACTTAGCCGCATCACTCGTATCATATCGCGCTGCAGCGCTATCAGTCAGCGTCGCCCGCTGCATTAGCCGCGTCGCCGTGTCAATAAATTATGTGAGACACCTCCGCGCGACACTACCAGCCTGGTCACTCGGCTGGATTAACGTTGATTATTTTAATGCATTCCCACTATCATCATGATGTTGCTGCGACCATATTAATGCATGAAGGAATTAGTAGGAAGAGGACAAAAAGTTTAATATTTATTTAGTTCTTCTTCATTTCTTGAAAGTTCCAAGATAAAAATTCCCATTATTTAAGTCAATAATCAATGCATTACTTCCTGAGAAAGATACACAAGCTGCTAAGAAATTTAATGCTGGTAAATAAGATATTTATATAAACCGCAGAAAGACATTTCAATTAAAACACTTCAATATCATTTGTTATTAATTATTTTAATAAAAATTAAAAATTACATGCTTAAACTACATATATAAATTATTTAGCGTCTCTCCGACCAGAACACGTTATAAAATAATAATTACAACCAATAAAATGATAGAACGATTTGCTATATTACAATGATGTTATAAAGCATAACAGTATGTGTTCAACTCATAAACCTGGTCAGGCTAAAATGTCAAAGTAACCTCGCGGGTCTCGTCGTATAAATAGCTGGTGTGCGTCAAACTGGCAATGCCTGTACAGTATGCACCGCTATTATAGTATATAAGTAAGCCGCTTATTAAGACCGACTCCCACTCGGCGGCGAAGCACGCAACCATATTAGTTTTGTGTCACATGGTGAATGCCGCGATTATATAAAATTAATTCACTTGGAATGCCGTTACACAGTTTTTTTTATATAATACGATATATCAATAATTTACTGTAATATTTGGACAACGTTCATGCAATTTCTTTTTTCGGAAAATTATGCTTTTTTTTATTTTTATATATTAACATTTGTAGTATCTTAGGTTATTAAATTATGTTTGTCTATAAATCAATTCAATCTAACCATTATACATTTAATATGTGTCAGTATCCTTCGATTAATATTATACATATTAGCTTTTGCTCCTGACTCCGCTCGGGTTAATATAGATTTAACCTATACCTTGGGAAACATCCGAATTCTAGGCCTTTTCTATAATAATTCGTATACAGAATTGCATGATGATCATTAGTTAAGGTGTAAAAACGTAACAAACAAACAAACCCTTATTCGCATTTATGATATTAGTAAGGATGAACCGAACAGTATATGTAGTCGCAGAGTAAATAAGATTTATAATTATGGCGCGTTTTATTATTTTGTGCTACGTGAATTCACGCAAATTACAGTTATTTGATATCACTCTATTATTCTGTTATCTAAGTCAATTTTCAACATTTTTCAATTGATTGTCAAAATCGCTACTACTTTTCTCTTCATAATGTAATTATACAATTCAAATTCTCTTATATATTTTTAAATAATTAACAAAAAAAAACCTCAATATTTCTTAAATGATTGTAAATGTGTAATGAGGAATATCTTGAATCAAAAAACTAAAAAGTATAATATTCTTCAAGACTCAATTTCACACTCGCGAATAAACAAGGACAGCGTCATGTAAACCGGTGTTTATTCAGTAAGTGGAATCATACGTACATTTCCAAGTATGGCTGCGTCACAGAACAGGCCCGGCTACATCGCGTACAGTTAGCTCTCCGTGATTGAATGTTTAGGTATACGGGAATTAACGGAAATTTGAGCTTTACATAAGCCTCTACTCTAAGCTATTATAGGTGGTATTTAGAATGCACAAAAGCTGCTTAAGAGATACAAAGTAATCTTCTGTTTTATTTTCACACGGTACAACCAGAATAATAATTGTCATCGAGTTGCTCTCTGGTCGAATTAAATTGGATTAATCCTTCTTTCGACTTCAAACTAAACTTAAAGTTTCATTTAAAAAAATACATTTATATAAATGTAACATTTAAATTAACTGCTGTATTTTACTAAATTTCATCAGTGTAAACTAATATTTATAATTCTTTTGCGGCAGAAATTTCGACAGAGAATTTTATTATTAGAACTAGCTATGCCCACGACTCCGTCTGCGTGGAACCTAATGTAAAAAAAAAATTGACTAACAAAATCATCTTAATATATTAATTCCATTTATTCATTTACTTTGTTTCGTACTTAATTCGAGCCGTCATTCAAATTACAATAACTTTTGATAGAGTGTACCGATTTTAATGAAACAAAAACGAAGTTACTCTCGAGGATATGTTTTATGATTTTCTTGGTGAAGACTAATAGTGAGCCCAGTACTTTAGCAGTGATGCGTGTTCATACAAACACACGCACAGACAGACAGACAGACAGACATTTCTAATAATGATTGAAATGTATTCTATTACTTATTCCTAGACACCTGCAACAATTTTTTTCACAAACATCAAAAAGTACAGGCACGTTTGATTTACATTCTTAATATATGTATTTCTTATATTATATGTATAAATGAGAAGAAATTTGAAGAATAAAACATATCAAAACGTTTCTGTCCAGTCACATGTCTCTACCGTTGCTTGACTTTCGTTATTTACAAAATGTGTTGTATTGTCAAAAAAATATGAAGTTTCAATATACACTGTTTGTTCTTGTATGACATCTTAGAATACAGACTATTTATCAAACGGGTAACTGACATCAAACGACGGTTAGTGAGACGCCGTCACCACACCGCGACGTAACGTCATGCCGTGCCGTTCACCACGGAATCTAAATAAGACTGAATGCGTTGAACTGCCGAGCACGCCTTTCCTACTTCTGCTCGAGGAACAAAAAAACTCTTTTTAAATCATTTTCCAGGTTAATTTTATGCTATAAATATTGTAAGAACTTGCTGTGTGATTTTCTGTTTCTTAAATTGCTTGAAGCACAACTTTTTCTGCACACTTTTTATAATAGTATCCAGTATTTTATTTTACACTTACGTAACTACAACTAAGCTCAAGTTTCTACTAGTTACGATTTTACTACTACTAGTGGGCGCCCAGAGGTCGACATTCGACCATAGTTAATTGATTTTTTAAAGTTTGAATGTTATTAGGTTTCTTTTGTCAAAGGGTATTATGTTATAATATCATTGTAGAATGTAGAATGAAAAAGGGTAATTGGAACGTAAGAGTAAAATAATACATACAGTCGAGCATAGCAACCTCCTTCACAACCTTTTTTGAAGTTCTTTATTGACAGATGTCAAAATGTCTTTTTTATTTACATGTGTGTATATGTTGCGTAAAATTGAAGCAGTAGTGTGAGTAATGCATATTTTAATTAATTTGATGTACTTCTAATGCATTTTATATAAAATAAATAGCTTTCTGCACTTCTCCTCCATATAAACTTTAACTATGCCAAGTTTCACGTTCATCCGTTCGCCCAATTCCGTTAAAAAGGGGTACAAAGATTAGGCTTCACGTATTAATATATATGATGATATCTTTGTTATATTGTGAGACTACCATGTCATCCAGCTACAGTACTTTAGTAATTTTAATCTGTTAATTGATAAGCCTTTAAACTGAAATTTCAGGGACGACAGTTAATGTATTGTAGATATTCCTATGACCATCGCTGTTTTCGCATTGTACTGTTCCAACACTAAGATACAGTGTAGTGCTTTTTTATACTTATTGGTTTGTCCAGAATCTCATCTAATGTTAAATGACGGTGTGGTCTAATATGGTGAGCGTGCTAAAACTAGAGTAGAATTGCCTCTCAAGTGCACCCGTTGTATCCTTGGTACACTGCTCGGTACACATATATGTTTCATTTTTTTTTTTTTCGAACTGACTACGCTATAATCAAAAAACTAAAAAGTATAATATTCTTCAAGACTCAATTTCACACTCGCGAATAAACAAGGACAGCGTCATGTAAACCGGTGTTTATTCAGTAAGTGGAATCATACGTACATTTCCAAGTATGGCTGCGTCACAGAACAGGCCCGGCTACATCGCGTACAGTTAGCTCTCCGTGATTGAATGTTTAGGTATACGGGAATTAACGGAAATTTGAGCTTTACATAAGCCTCTACTCTAAGCTATTATAGGTGGTATTTAGAATGCACAAAAGCTGCTTAAGAGATACAAAGTAATCTTCTGTTTTATTTTCACACGGTACAACCAGAATAATAATTGTCATCGAGTTGCTCTCTGGTCGAATTAAATTGGATTAATCCTTCTTTCGACTTCAAACTAAACTTAAAGTTTCATTTAAAAAAATACATTTATATAAATGTAACATTTAAATTAACTGCTGTATTTTACTAAATTTCATCAGTGTAAACTAATATTTATAATTCTTTTGCGGCAGAAATTTCGACAGAGAATTTTATTATTAGAACTAGCTATGCCCACGACTCCGTCTGCGTAGAACCTAATGTAAAAAAAAATTGACTAACAAAATCATCTTAATATATTAATTCATTTATTTTGTTTCGTACTTAATTCGAACCGTCATTAAAATTACAATAACTTTTGATAGAGTGTACCGATTTTAATGAAACAAAAAAGAAGTTACTCTCGATGATATGTTTTATGATTTTCTTGGTGAAGACTAATAGTGAGCCCAGTACTTTAGCAGTGATGCGTGTTCATACAAACACACAGACAGACAGATAAACAGACAAACATGCAGACAGACATTTCTAATAATGATTGAAATGTATTCTATCACTTATTCCTAGACACCTGCAACAATTTTTTTCACAAACATCAAAACGTACAGGCACATTAGATATACATATAGTATAGAAGAAATTTTAAGAATAAAATATATCAAAACGTTTCTGCCCAGTCACACGTCTCTACCGTTGCTTGACTTTAGTTATTTACAAAAAAAATGTGTTATATTGTCAAAAAAATATGAAGTTTCAATATACACTGTTTGTTCTTGTATGGCTCGAGGTTATTACTACGTCGTAAAGGATCGAAGAGTTAAGGATCGAAGAGCGTAAAAGATCGAAGAGGATAAAGGATCGAAGAGAATATATGTTTCAATAACTCATATAAGTATGAATATGTAGCTAAGCTTAGGTTAGCAGAGATAGGTCGCGTATTGCATGAATCAGGCAACAGCCCAAGCCGAGGTGTGCCTTGAACTAGTTGTCAAAATAAAATCGGCTGAGTACCTTAAGCGCTCGCTGCGAGTAGTCCGGTGACGCTGTTAAGACCTTGTTAAACCAAAAGCGTCGTCAATCCGAAAAAAAAGTGCACCCGTTGGAACACACCAACAGGTGCTTTGGTGATAATTTTTCATCTTTAGGATGGTATTTAGGTATTTATTTAACCTTACCACCGTGCTATGGTTTCATCGTGATGTTTCTCTTCACAGAAAGCTCAGTTGCATTACAAGGATTCGAACCTACGTCAATCGATATGGTCTCCGAATACACAATCGACTAAGCTAATATCGCTAAAATAAACTGATATAGAGTCAATGTACAAAGTTGAAAGAATTTCTAAATAATTAAAATAAATCGTATTTAGTTTCAAAATATCGTTGATTGTTTTTTCGAGTTTCAATAATTTTAATAAATGCTTTTTTTCTCGAACTGTATATTCTATTAGTCTTGCGATCCTTTACAGCTCCACCGAATTACTACAGCGAGCGCTGAAGGCACTCAGCCGATTTTGTTTATGTAACATGCTCAAGGGCGCACGGCACTCCTCGGCTTGGGCTGTTACCGAAAAGTCCCGATCTGACCTAGCTAACTATTCTAAGCTATTCAGACATATATTCGTTTGTGAGTCATACAATTGAAATTGCATAATTCACAAACGCGTACGTGTAAATCGGAATTGTTTAATAAACGTTTTTCCATTATGAGTACAACAGAGAAGTTTTGCTTAAAACGCTTTAATATATATTGGTCTAGTAAATGACAATTGGCATGTAGTAATTAGAAATAAAAAATGTATATATTATTTTATATCAAAATAAATATCGGTATATCTGAATCGACGTGTATCTTCTTATGGAGAGCGTTTTTGATGTTATCCATTTTACTATAACTCAACATTAGATGTCGATAGGTGGCTTCTGTTTTTCTATATTGTAATTAAACCTGTACGAGGTCGCAGACGGTTGCAACACTATATTATATCAAATATTCAAGTGAAATTGTAAAATTTGAAGTACATAAAGATACAATAGATTGTTATTCTGAAACACAGTATATGTATTTTCGGTATACTTATAAGAAGAATGATCACCGCCACTCACCTGTCAAAATGTCGAATTTCGTTTATCAGTTGTCAAATATATCGCGGTACAACCTGGGTACCAATAGTTATCAGCTACTCGAGAAATTACGATAAGAGTTATCTTAAAGATTTTGAGAAAACGGCACTATATTTTTCTTTATCAGCAGATAACATTATCTGCTCTTAAAGCTACAACATTTATAGATTCTTATCTTTAGTCAAATCCGACCAATGACTTAAGTATTCTTTGTTTCTACAGATTCTCGAGAATCATTTAAATCTATTGAACGTATATAGGATTAATATTTGCCATTTTTAAATGAAAATTTATTTAATGAATAACAGATCGAGCTGGTATCAGCTAGTTTGCATATAAAATTAAAAATATATAGATAAGAAGCGCTTTACACTACTTCAGATTATAAAAAAAATATTATTCTGAATACTTAATTAAATCCTTAACACTGACTGTAAGATCATGTACATATTAAATCGGTCGGTCTAATAGCATAATAAAAATAGTATGCTGCGTATCTGTACCAAACTGATTCGCGGATATATTGATGCACGAC